>VWZF01002109.1:466839-576235 GCA_013396755.1 Sclerurus mexicanus
CCCACAGCCCGGGTCCGGGCCCACAGCCCCGTGTCCGTGTCCGAGCCCACAGCCCCGTGTCCGAGCCCACAGCCCGGGTCCGTGTCCGTGTCCCACAGTCCGTGTCCGTGTCCCAGCCCCCTGGGACCCCTCACAGAGCTCTCACAGGCGCTTCCCCCCGGCGGGGGAGCTCCGGCAGCGGCAGATGCTGCCAGGCTTTCACTTAAAGTCAATTCCTGACCGAAATGGAGCATGTCCTGCCTCTTGCCACAGGTGATTCAGTCCTGACTTGGTCCGTCGTTAATCCTGAAGTAATTGCTGCAACACCTGCCAGTGACGGAGCAGTGTCTGTCCCCAGGTGTTTCACACGTGGACATCCTCCTGCCCACAGGTGCTAATGCTGCACTGACTCCTCATTCACGCAGTAAACCTGTTACAGTGCGCCAGGCTCCTTGTGCAATCACATCTGCGGTAATGAAGCCTCACCCCGCTCTCCCTCTGAAATGAACTCTTACTTGAAGCTGCAAGGGTCCGCTCCCGAGCGGACCTGGCTGAAAGTTGGGAATGGTGAGCCTTTCCTGCCCGCTGTGTTTACAGGAACCTTTACAGTAGCCAGATAAGTGTTGCGCAAGCAAGAGATTGAACTGAAACTGAGTCTTTAACAAATACTTTGGCTTTTACCCAGTCATCGTTCCTGGAAGGAGATATGAAGCAACAAGTGCAAGGTATTTCTACGTGGCAAAATATTATGATACGCCTATACTGGCATAACTGCATCTCTGTACTTAAGCCAGTACATTTTCACATGTATATGCAGCTCTAGGTATGGTTTTGACCTCATTTTAAAACCCAGTGACACTGAGGCCCAGAGGACTTAAGGCTCTGAGAGTTTTGCCAGATGAACAGTAGTCCTGGCCTTACCCACCTGCCCACTCAGGTGCACTGTGAGTCTGAAAACACAGAACTGGAATGCCTTGCTCAAGGTCACAGAAGGAGCATGATAGGAGCAGTAAAACCCACAAAGTTTTATGCCTGTGAGAGCATCAATGCTTCTTTCTAACTTCATGATCTAAAATTCATCCATTTCTTTGTCACATAAATACCACATATATTGCAAACAAGTGAATTGTACTATGTTGTTAGGTATTATGCTACATTATAAGTGTAGTGAGGAACTCCCATACAGAATGATGCCACAATATTGATGGGAAAGCCTGGAATAAAATTAGTATTTTATTGCTCAAGTTTTGAATCTTAAGTGATTCAAGATGAGTGAACTTTGGTGATCAGCTTTAACTTGTATTTTGTTCTTGCACTGTATGCAATTACAGTTAGCAAGTAAGTTTTTCTTTTCATATGCAATCACACACATATCCAGTGCAGCACTGGGCAGAGAGAAAACAGTGGTAAAGTTTTATCTCAAGACAAACTAAAAGACCTTTAAATGTTGTCAGTGTAATGAAGACATTTGCAGGCAATGTACAGAAGAAACATTGAGACTGCTATTGGTTTTTGTTCTGTGATAGTGCTTAATGGGCCGAGTGTCCTGGATGAAGAGTGGTAGATGCAGCAGTAGTATCTGCCCCAAGAGCTGGGCAGTCTGGGTGACCCAGTCTCAACAGAGGAACACATGGAAAAGGCCTTTGGTGTGCCCGAGGTCTGCTGTGCTCTGCTCTGGCTTGGCGGGCACAACTCCATCCCCTGGATCCTCATTGCTCGAGTATCTACCCAATTCATGATTCACACTAAGCAGATATGACAAGAAGATAATTAGGGAAGCACTGCAGTTTGTCAGGTGTCTTGTTAGAACCACGTTTTTACTGCTTTTGTTGTTGTTAGGGTTGACTGGTTGGTTCGCTTTGGCATGAGAGAATTAAATTATTTTCTACTTACGCTGAGGCTTGGGGAGGATCACATTAATATGCTCCCTTACCTAAAAAGGGCTACAACACAGCCTAGTATAGCCTTTTGCTGATGTTTAATAACCAGAGTGGTTGTTCTGGAGAGAGCTGGTTAGAACTGGCTTCAAACAGATCAGTGGTGTGAGAAGACCAGAGGACAAGCAGAAATACAAGAAGTATGCCACGGTCAGATCTGCCTCGGGGCTTCCCTGGCCAGGATGCTTTGGTACACAGCTGAGTCAAAACTTCTAGGCTGCCACTAGCTTTAGGATGTCCAGCTCACAGCTCACTGTCCAAACTCATTACTCCATGGGTGACTAGTATCAGTAGTGTCTTGTACATTCACCACTTCTGACTCCACTGGCTATTTTTAATATACCCTGTGTCATTAGCATCTTTCTAGCTTTTCTGAGCAACATGAGAAAACTGAAAAAGCCAAGAGCAGAGGGGTATGTGCACCTGGGTATTGACCTTGATGCTACTCCTACAGCAGAGTTCCTCCTCTGCATTGGGCTGAATAACTGTGCTATCTCAAGAGGCAACAGGGAACTTTTTTTTTTTTCTCTTTTTACTCTGCAACTACATGATCTTTCAGACTGGTGCAAGGAAAGCAGGCTGTGAGGCTGGGGCTATGAAGAAAGAGAACCATTCCTTCTATAAACAGCCTGACTGTTCGTGTACAATCAGATTACGTGTACAATCTGATGACACCATCAGTCATAAGCCCTGTGAACCTGAATTTTAAAGGAGTTGGGGCACTTTTGCAGATAAACTTCTAGTAAGATTCTCAAAAGAAACTGTAATCTCATAGACACTTTCTAACATCTCCCCAAGCACCTGCCCAAATCACCTTTAAAATCTGTGTCTCAGATTATCAGAAGGCAGAGTGCTAAAAGACGTTCATTACACTGTGCATTTTATACTATTATATTATGCAACAAGTATTTAAGAAAGACTACTAGTACTACTGCTACTACTAACTTCCAATCTTCCTCTAAAATCCAAGTTTGTCTGTAGATTATGATTTGGTATTTCTTGTTAACCTCAGCCAGTGTTCACCTGGCTTATTCCAGAGGTTCCAGGGATGGAGAGTGCCTTCTGGAGACAGTTTAGCTCCAAAGACAGTAACTTTGCTTCACCTTTATGTACACCAGGTTTCTGTCAGAAACTAGAACATCATGGATAATTAAATTATGTCACACAACAACTTATTATTTACATTAAAATCACTTGAGTAATTTTCTTTCTAGCTATTACAGTGTTGCCCTAGCGTGGGAAAATACCAGCACTATTTTCAGACAGAAGTGGCAGTTCTGTCAAGAAGAATAAGAGCTTTCTAAGGATACTGGATTTCATTATTTACATCTTTCCTGGGCTGGCTGGTAACATTTCTCAACCTCTATCCCTCATGGCTTGTCTGCTTAATCTTTGAATAGGTGAGGTACTAAACAAGCCTCCCACCTCAGCATTATTAAAATAGGATATGCAGACTGTTTAGCAACTACACAAATCTGTTTGGGAAAGATGCCTCAGGCAGAAGACAGCATGTGGGAGAAGGTAAGGAGCATTTTTAGGAGGTCATCATAACTGTGCAGCGCTGCATGTGGTTTTCCAAACCCACATGGATACAAGGACCTGTTTAGCCACAGGAACAGAGTTCACAGCTGATTTCAACTGTTGAGAATGGCACTTGGGTTTGAGCTGCTTCAAATACTTCAATCCTGCTGCACAGCCAAGGTGGTACAGTGGCATGGGCTTACAGAACTGTGGTCCCAGAGGCAGATGGAACGGGGCAGCAGAGTGACAGCAGCAGCAGAGCTAGTCAGCGACATGCTGACCCCATTAAAGAGGGGCGGGTGTCCCTCCCATCCCTTCCCTCTCCAGGCTCCCCAGCAGCAGAAGTGCAGCAGCCTCAGCAGCCCCAAGCACCTGCCCAGGGCCAGCCGAGTGGGGCTGAGCACTGAGGCCCATCATCAGCACTTGAGTGGGGATGCAGAATCATCGGGGCCATGGTGTAAGGAAACTGGTGCTTGGAGGAACTGTTCTGGTGCCATCATCACAAAAGGGATCTCTGCATCCCTCAGCGGAAACCAAAGTAAGATGTTTTATGCTAGAAATTGATCTGTCCGTGTCCTTGAGTGCCAAGATTCGTTTTTCCCTCATGGAAGAGAAGCTTTGAGCTGGCACTGTGTAGGTTACACACAAACAAAAAGGAACTAAGTTGTGAAAGGCCTTGATGACAGAAATTGTGACATAAGGGGTCTCTATACTCCTGCTTCGGTGTGTTTGGACATTTTCTAGAGTGAACCCCTCATGAGTTTGTCTCTGTAGGGTCAAATATCTCCTTGGGACCTGCCTTAGTTTTCTGACTCACTGTCATATGCAAAAGAACAAAGAATCCATTTCATTCGTAGAAGTTTTTCCTAAACTGGCCCACCATGATTAAGTGGGATTCATCTAGAATCAATGTGGAACAGATAATTTTACAAGGTTATTATGTGTATTTCCCTCTGTTATATTAAATAAATCTTTGGCTGTAAATCTATCTGCAGATACCAGAAAGGTATTTGATCAGATTGAGTAGCCATTCATCTTTTCCACCCTTGAGATGATGAGAATCAGACCAAAATCCATTACTTTCTTAGGATTAAGGTACCCAGCTAAAGCTGACAACACTTATTAAAAGTCACGAATCCAAAAGGTTTGGGCTGAAATAAAGTATTAAGCAGGGCACTCCCCTGTCTCCTCTCTTGGTTGTTTTCTCAGTAGGCTCTGCTGTTAAGGGCTTTGCTCCAGCAATGTTATATTTCTGGCAAAGAAAGGAGGTTGCACTCTGTTCTGATGGCTAATTATGTGCTGCCACAAAGCACAGTATTCCTGCCCACTGTACTGCACCAATATTGTACTTTCTAGAGAATGAAATTCTCCCTTTGGATCTTGCCTGGATCCATGTAGAAGCTTTGAAAGGGAGTTTCACTTTCTCCTGGCTGTCACCTCAGCAAGAGATAATGGTCTCGGGGTAATCAAACATTATTGGTTCTTTTAAAATTAAATTTCTCTTCAGTCATTCAGCTTAAAAAGATTTACGTAACTGGAATAACCTAGCTCTGTTACTGGTTTCTTGGAAGACACCACTGAGGTTAATCTTATCTCCCATTTTAATTACTGTTTTTGAGTTCTTACAGTCCTTGTCCCAGTTACATCTTGTTGCGAAAACCACCAGAGAATGATATATTAAAATTTATTCAGACAGGTGGCAGAGACAAAATTAAAGCTAATAACTCTAGGAGAAAAGAAATCAAAGGTGGTTTGGCAATCCTGAGGTCTTATTACTTGGTGACTCGGTTGCACTGGCTGTACATGCAGTGCACTAGTGCCTGGGCTGTGTGAGTGGCTGTGTGTCACAGCAATCGGGACTGCCATGGTCACATCCATTAGCCTTGGGGTAGGACTGGTTGTGGCAATGGGTGACAGCGGGCAAACCATGGTAACTGTCTGGGTTCTATCTCCTTCTTTATACCCAAAGAGGAGATGACTATATTACACCATTGGAAGACTAACAAAATGACACAGAATGCATCTAAATGCATCCCTTTACTTCCTAGTTTTGTTGCTATTTTGTGACAAAATACTCAGCCCATTTTATATAATGAATAAAAACATAGAAGCAAAAGGCTCTATGTCTTATTTTTATTCCCCATAGAAATGGTGCTTATCTTGAGTAATTTAGAAACCGCTTTTGAATTTTTCTAAACTGCTGCAAGTCTAAGTCACATTGCCTGAGTTCAGTCTCATTCTTGGCTGAATAGGTCAGTAGAAAACCAGTCCCTCCCTCCCTCCTCCACAATGGCTGCTCATCCCTAACCCCATGTCACCCACCCCCTTTGTGCTGGCGCAGTTGTTGGTGCAGCTGTGAGCTGAACAGACCTAGGGAACTCAGACGGCTGGGGAAAGCAAATGTTTCAGGGGCCAAGCTCATTTTTAATTTGGATCAGTTTCCTGATCTGGCTCATTGTGTGGTTCTCCAAATCCTTGTGCTGATATTGTGCAGGGGCAGGACTGAGGTAGGAGAAAGGGCAAAACTTATCTTTTTGATTGCGCTGTTGGCTTCAGCCAGTTTAAGGTGATTATGAAACTGTGACATACTAAGTGAGCTTCTTTTTAACCAAGGAAAAGTACATCCATTTTGAGCGTAAATGCAAACATGGTTTTAGGAGAATGGCACTAACCATAGCAGCAGGGCTCACTGGTGACTAACAGAAGACAAGGAGAACGTGTGACAGGACTGAGAAATTCAGTGAGCTGATGTGATCACTGAGTATTAGAAAAGGCAGCTGTTGGACACTGCATTTTATGGTAAAAAGAAAAAAAACCTGTTGCTCTTGTGCTGTTCATGAACCAACAGAGGCCAAAGAATTGCAAGGGTCCCACGAAAAATTATTAATCAACTCTTCAAAAGGCAGAATTATACTCAGCTGGCTTAAAAGAAGCCAATGCCTGGGCACTGGGTATGCCTGCATTCCCTTTTTTTTTTTCCTTACCTGTATTCTCCAGAGTTTTCCTTTGCTCTTTGCTTAAGGTGTGGAGACTGAACTTTGGAGAGTAAGTAAATCAGTATTTAATTAGTCATCACAAGGCAATGGGCTCTTGTGAGTTCTTGGTAACAAACAGCCCTGACAATAAATGCTGTGTTATATTAGTTTCCGTTTGCACTTTCAGGAGGAAATTACCTTGTAGGTTTCAGACAACCTGGCAGTCACACAAAATGTTGAAAAAGGTTGCCCACGTGACAAAACATTTAGACCAATTTTAAATGCCACTATTTTCTTGCTTGAAGAAAAATAGCCAATTTTTTGACAAACAGCTTTGAGCAGCTTTTAAAGAAACCCCCTCTACACTTCATACACTGTTACATAAAACACATCTGTAAATTCTTTCTATAAGTAAAAATTGAAAAAAAACCCTTAAGCTAAACTCTTAAAAGTTGCAACCAATCAAAATTAGTGTTGCTAGTATAATCTCAGTTAAGCACTCCGTTTAAGTGCATCCTGGTACCTGTCTTTAACTGAGTGCTCATATATGTTTCTTCCTAAAGGCCCTTGTGTTACTCATTGGACAAAAAAAAAAGAAGTGGTCAAATAATGCAGAGTTATCTTGCTTGTCCACAGGTCATGCCGCAGCTTGCCATTATGGGCACTGGTTTTGCAATATTTAGTTACAGAACTGAGACTGCCTTACAATTCATGGCTCACCCCTTGACACAAAATTCATCTTTCCTATCCCTGCCAAATTTGATCTCTCTTCCTGAGTGGACAGGAGCACTAGAGCTTCTCAAGCTTTTTCAAATCTGGTGAATAAATTTATTATTTTATCCGGTTTTCACAAATACTTCAACTTTGTTTTGCTGACATTTTCTATATATGCTCCGCCTGAAGCACACACCAAGGCCAATTAATGTTTGATGGTGTTCTAAACACATAAAATCAATATAGTCTCAATGTGGGAAGTGTACTGGGCAACCTGAATTACCAGTGATGATCTCAGTCCCCTAATAATATACTTTGATGGACCAAAGCATGCTATGCTATTCTCCTGTTGTTGGAGGTGTCAGAGAGAAGACAAACGAACCCTACATCCTGGGGAACCCTACAGCTACCCACCCTGCTCATGAGCCTAAGGCCTTCAGCACCGAGAAGACAGCCCTGGTAGACCATGTACACTTGTCAGAGAGCAACCAGAGGGAGGATTACAATTTATGGCCTGAAGTTAGACAGGCTTGCACTGTGATCTAATCAAATCTTGAATAAAATAGGTTGAGGTTGGTCAGTG
Source organism: Sclerurus mexicanus (assembly GCA_013396755.1). Classification (NCBI taxonomy): domain Eukaryota; kingdom Metazoa; phylum Chordata; class Aves; order Passeriformes; family Furnariidae; genus Sclerurus; species Sclerurus mexicanus. Next base: position 474,549 of record VWZF01002109.1, read on the forward strand.
TTCAGATGAGATACACTCTAGGGAAAACACAGATACTGTAAGAAGCAGGTTAGGATTCAGATTTAGGATTCATCTGACAAAAATCCTAAGGCACGGTCCTGATTTTAGGCTAGATTCCCAGATGTCTGAGGTACCCACGCAGGTCCCTGGTCTGTTATGTAGAAGGGGCACTGTACTGCTGGAACCACATTTCTCATTTTTCAGACAAGAAATAAAATTACAGTCATGCCTTGTGATTAATTAAATAAATCACTCTTGTCTTTGCTTGTGGACATGACATTTTCAGAGGCAACATAAATGGAGAAAAGGAGCTTGTTTGGTTTCTATGATCCTAGTACAACCTGCTAGCCTTCTCTCTGCAAAATCCCATTTTAAAGCTTTTCAATACTAGGGCACCAAAAGCAAGACATTTAAATTCCTTTAAGGCTGCAAACAGCATGAGAACTTTCTAGCAAGATACATGCAAAATAAAGCAAATTATATAACCTGTTGCTTTACAGATACATTCCTTTTCCTTTACATTCCTATTTCCCATCCATTCACACTCCCACCTAGCAATCTTTACCTCAACTAATTTCTCCAGGCACTGTTCTAATGTGGTTTTATCTTTATGATAATTTTAAGCTCCTTGGTTCAAATTCTGTATTTTCTCTTTGCCCAAAAACCCCAGTGTGATAGTAGAATTTTATGGGTAACTATTATGCTCAAAAAAACATGCAAATTTTTGTCTTGAAATAATCAAAGATGAAGACAACTATGCTGCTTGTGAAATTAAGTGGTCAGAATGTAACAATTCAAACTGAAGTTTAGCCAGGACACTGAAATAACAGGACTGGCTCAACAGAAATGTGGTCATGAGTATTCTGGTAATTTCAAGCGGGCAGGACTCACTCTGCCCTCCCATCAGCCTCTCAGCAGAACACCTCCTGCATGCTGTGTGGTGCAGGATGCTGCAGAGTGATTGCTAAGGCCAAAATGAATTTATAAACCTTGCATTCTCTCTATGACTGTATTGCTCAGATGTATCAGTTTATTGTCTACAAAGGAATTAATTTCTCGATTTTTTTTTTAGGCTGAAGGGCATCCACATATTATGTGCTTTGTTTTGATTTTTGCTTTTCTCTGCCTTATGGCCATTCATCTCTGATGAAAGCGAATCAGAGGAGCAATGCCTGCCTTATCGTTGATTTGTGGTGTATAATCATGTTAAAGACAGATCACTGGTCTTCTCCTTACTACAGTGCCATTTGTAACAGGCAATTATCCCTGCATGGTGCAGTTGTCAGGATCTAGTGATTGTAACTGCTCGTTATCAGTACAGAGACAGCTAAATGCGGTGTGTTTTCCTTTAAAGCTGATTTGATTTTCCAGAGCTGACTGTCATCCTGCAAGTTTTTCCGAGTGCAGCTTAGTTTTCAGTGGACAGACAAGTAAGGTTCTTTTGATGTGAAACACGTGGGGCAGGGTCTGGGTACTGCCCCCACCTGCTCCAGGGAAGGACTGTGGTCCAGAGAAAAGAACAGGAGGGTGTCTACACTGGGAAATCTCCAGTGAATTGAAAGAAGCCCCACTAATGGCAGTGACCATGTGCAAATGCCAAAGTAAAGGGAGGGGGGGTTGAATATGGTCCCATTGCCTACCGAAAGAAAACACACCAAAATACTCTGGTTGGTTTTAAAATTAGGTGGAGAACATGCAAAGGGTTCTAAGTCTTAATGACATCAGTTCTACAATTTGCCACTAATTAGTTCTACAATGAATAACTGGGAACAAAACAAGGAGTGACAGACTAGGTCAGCCAGTGGTTTGCCAACCCCTTGTCATCTTTCCTACTGCGGCCTTTATGTGATAATTTTTGATTGTGTATACGCTATCTTTTAATAGGAATCAGGAATTAAATTGCAGGTGTTATACACTATACAAACATACACTGAAACACTGCACTTGCTCTTTGATCCTGTAAAGTATGGGAAGACCAGCTCCTCCCCTGCTGATATTTGTGCCGCTCCTTCTGGTGGGCATACACATGGCTTAATCTTTTCCCTGCCAACCATCTCCCTGACTCCTGCTGTCTTAACCCAGTAAGTCCCACATTTGTTTCTCCTCTGTCTCTTTCTGCAGCTTAGGTTATGTTCAAGCTTCATGACGATTTTTCTCCTCTGTGCATTTACCTCCCTGATCTCACCCCTAACATTTTGTTCTTTCTCTTCCTGCTTCCCACACAACGAAGATCTCATTAATTGCATCTTATTTACTCCATTTACATTATATAAATGTGTAAGAAACTGAAAATGCGATGGCTTGGAGTTCTCTATTCCTCCACCGAACAAGGAAAATGTAGCCTTAATCTCCCAATACGCTCCTGTGAGAGAGGATCCAAAATCCTTGTTTGGGGGATGCCTGCTCTAGTCTGGTGGTTCTTAACCAGGAGCACATAACCCTCACAGTGCAGAAGTAGTGCTCACTCACAGCCCAGAAACAGCAAGGGCTGAAAGTAGCCTTAATACATTAATAAACCCACACTGCTCCAGAGAGCAGCGGTCTGGGCCTTTGTAGAACTCCAACAGCATCCATGTCAAGAGGCTAATAACAGTATCCTCTATGGTTTTTTTCTGACATTAATTATTTCTTCTTAGAGCGATGCATATATATGCAGCTTTCTGAGGAAAGATTTCTGGAAGCCTTGAATATCCTATCACACCCAAATGTCTCATTCCTCCTTAAAATCCATCAGGCTTCCTCAGAGCACACAGGATCTCCACTTTGAGGATTCCTGGACATGTTATACATTTCTGTACCCAGAGCAATTGCACATACCCCAGTTCAGCTTAACATATGTCATAAGCAGTCATCCGTACTGAAAATCTGCTCTGAAACACCATCGGTTTGCTGAGAAAACTGTATTGTACAGCTCCCACATCATCAAGCTGGAACAGTTTCGTGTTCTGCTTGCTGGGATTTGCTATTTGAGTTTATCTTGGAGGGTGAGGGGGTGTGTGTCTGTGTGTGTGTGTGCCTTTTGTCCTTCTAAAACTCATCAGCTCAGTGGCTACCAAGAGCTCATATGCTGCAGAAAGGACATTAGAAGCACTGTATGTTATTACATCACCGGGGATCTGGCAAATGCTACATCAGTGTCCTTACATTAGTAAACTGGATAGTGAAACATGACAAATCTAGACCACTCGCTCCACCAACATGCATTATTGAGGTCTACAAGCTATCAAGAAGACAGTACCCTGCAGGTATGCAGGTGTTGCTTATGCAGGGGTGGGGCACAGTTCCGCAATAGCGTTTAAAAAAGGAGGCCAAAGCTTTTAAAGGGACCATGCTCCTCTTAACAATAAAACAGCAAAACCCACTAATGAGTAGGTCTTTTTTTTTTTTTGTCCATTAGAGGGATTTCCAAAAGTAGGAATGCTGAAGTTCTCCTCACACCAGTAGTCTTATTTCACTTGTGATAAGTGCTTTAATCAGCAGGTACACATTTACCAAGCAGTGGGTAGCTGGGAGGACTTCATTCTTTTCATCCAGCTGGGCCAGCAGAGAACACATTCCATAGCTTTTCTCCCATCCCTGTGTGGATTAGCACTGTGTTCCCCCCACACATACACAAATTTTATGAAGGTTAGAAAAAAATGCCAGCCTAACTCTCACTTACTGGCCATGCATAGAGAGGCACACATGCTTGCTGACAGAACTTTCTTCCACTTACTGTAAGGAAAGTGATGTGAACCTTCTGGCACCAACCTGTAGGAAAGCAGACTCTGTTACACACTCTTACCAGCAGATCTTGTGAGCCCAGAGCCTTGCTTTCAGCAAGACAGACACGATAAAATCTTCCCTCTTTCTTCAGTAACATGACTAATAAATGTAGAAATTCCTTTCTCCTCTCTCCCTTTGCCAATATCTGTCTTATCTTCCGTGCTTCCTTAGACATAATTTCAAACATGAAAGACATGTCTATACTATGAACAGACAACCTTAATTCTGGCATGAGATCCATGGCACGTTGCAGCTCAGTGCTAGAGAGCTGAAGCTCGAGATCTGGCATCTACAAAACACGGTAACTGGAATTTCTGCTGCTGCCTCACTGCTTGCCTGGTGAGATCCTGTGCCTGGGGTCAGCGTGCTCTGTCTTGTGAAGGCAGCATCAGGCTCCACTACAAATTTCTTTCCAAAGCAGGTGCACAGCTGAAAAAACATGGCAAGCATTTGTGAAATGAGTTCACCATTAAACACTATATCCAGCAAGTATTCATCATGAAGCCTTCCTGGAATTTTGGCAGCATTTCCAAGAGATCATCTGCAAATTGCTAGAGATGGGTATTACATGTGTGCTGTAGGCAATAAATTAGAGTGATTTTAAGGGGCAGTGTATATTGACAAAGTAACACCTCTCAGAATAGAATCCAACCACTGCCATAAGCAGCAGAGACACACTAATAAAATGGAGGAGGACCGAGGGAGTGTCTTAAATGTGTTTCTAGTAGCACAAATATTAGATAAACAGCAAAGCCCAAAGAATGCAAAAGGCTACAACCATACCAAATCCACTCGGTTAACATGCAAGTTTATTGTTACTAAATATCATGGTAACTATACATTAAGCACCCAGAATACTGCCGAACTCCTTGCTGTGAAACCCAGCTACGTTACAGCCTTACACACATTCCTCAGGCTGCCACTTTGTCTTTTGCTACAGGGAGAGAAGCACAGGCAGTCTAGCTGAGAAGGAGCCATGGCATGCTCTGGCCAGGTCCCTGGTCTAGAATGCTGGGAAACCAAGAGCATGATTGTAATTCAAGGCATTTTTGCTTTAGCAACTTGTATTTGCTCAACACCACATGACAACTTTCTATCAAGGGAAAGTTTAAAAGTGAAGCTACCTAAAGTTTCTTAAGACCTGAATCTAATTCAGTGGAAAGCAATGGGAATTGTTCCAGTGACTTTTATAGAGATCAGATCCTTTAGGATTGATGGATGTCTCAATTTTAGAATTATGCTATCTTTTTTTAAGATAACTTAGGGCTTTCTCAGGGGTAAAATTTTTAATTTCAAAAAAAGTAAATACTTTGGTATTGTGTATTGTATACTGATGACCCAAACCAAGATGAGCAGACTCAATGAATTATAACAGTCTACTCATATTTTTCCCCAAATCTGAATTTTGCAAAAACAAGGCTTTTTCTTTTTTTTTCCCTGAGACCATATGTTTTTCCTTTGACTTTTTCTTTTAATTTCAATTGCAAGTGGCTACAACAAAGACAAAAATCCTCTTGTTCTGCCTTAAATGTGAACACTGAACCTTTGTGCATATGGAGAAAAACCTGCAGGCAAAATTAGTAAGCAGCAGAAATAAAATGGCTATTTCCAAAAACCAGGCATGAGCACCACAGTACTGACTGTTGTGACACAAGTCAGAGAATCACAGAATCACAGAATGGTTTGGGTTGGAAGGGACCTTTAAAGGTCATCTAGTCCAACCCCCCCCCCACCCCCAGTGAACAGGGACATCTTAAACTCAATCAGGTTGCTCAGAGTCCAGTCCCACTTGACCTTGAATGTTTCCAGGGATGGGGCATGCACCACCTCTCCAAGCAACCTGTTCCAGTGTTTCACCACCCTCATCATAAAAAATGTCTTCCTCACATCTAGTCTGGACCTACCCTCTTTTAGTTTAAAACCATTGTATGGTATTTCTATGCCATGTGAGGAAAGAGTTTGGACATATATTACACAGACAATAGAACTGTAGTGCCTGTACCATTCTTAACCTCCTTCAATAGTTTATGAGATTTCTTTTGCAACTCTTTTCCAAACCTGAACCAATTCCTTTCCGAATGAATTCCTCTTGCTCTCCTCCCAGAGTGAGTAAGATCATTTGCTGGGTTACTGTCCTAATCTGACAGATTAATTGGACAGTTGTGTTTGTGGGGCAATCTTTTGTAGGTATAGCTAAACAACATATTTTGTGCAGATGCAGGAGGCTGCCAGTTCTTTTCCAACACCCAATGACGTTTGACAAAAGTAGAAAGACTCCTGTCAAACTCAGAAGGATGCCAGAAGAGACTTTAACACTTTGGAATGACCTTCACTAACCTAAAATCTTTTATAATATACTTTCAAAAAATTAAAGCTAACCTTCTCCTTTATGGGAAGGGCAGTTGTCCAAACTAAATGAGATCAGTTTATAGTTTAAAAATAGCTTTTAAAACTGCGTGGTCACCCAGCCCACCTCAAATTTTAAAGCATTAGGCAACCATGTTACCCTGCGGTGAATGACCACTAGGTAATGCCAATTGACTATGAAGCAGCTCTTTTATTTTGTACTATCTGTTTGTATTACACAGAGTTCAACTTGTGGTGCTGCCAAACCTGGGGTCATAGCAGACTGGGAATTTGGTAAGAGTTTTAGACAGATCAAAAGGAAGAGAAAAAGAGACATGAACATTCAGAATTTGGCCAGTGACAAAAGAAAACTAGAGCTTTTTTCTGTTGATTGTTTTGCTCTTCTGAGCAGAAAAAACAAGATGAAGGTAGAGAAGAAACTGTTTTTGCAAACTCTCATAGATATAAGATAGCATAAAGCCTTGAAATTCTGCTGTCTTGAGACTTTTTTACCTTTCTTTTGTCTGTGAATTAAAACTACTTCCCTTGCTCAGGAAAAGCAACTTTATGCTAGAAGAGGCCACAGATGGGGAAACAGTTTGATCAATGTGGGAGGGATCAGTGCAAAATAACAGTAAGATATATTATACCATCAAAAAATGGTGTGTCTGGAAGGAAAGTTTTGAGCATAAATTAATATTGACCTTAGCCAGAACAATTTGCTCTCTGCAACATCTGCAGCTGTGTGGTTACTAGGCAGTTATCTGGCATTGTATGCTTTTTCACATCTGTCTACTAAATCAGAGATAGAAATACAAAAATCCAGCACAAAGGGACATTATATGGATTTGTGACACTCCCAGAGGGACTTAGAGTCTTTAAACTAGCAAAGATATTACAAAGGGACACAGGTATAGTATTGGACTAACATTGCGTCTGCTCCATTGTGCAATGGAAAAACCGTATCTATTTTCCTCTGATGCGCTCTCTGAAACTTCCAAACATGGATAAACAGAACTACAGTATATGAGACAATAAGTTTGGCATACGTACATGAAACCTCATACTTCTGGGATGAGCAAAATGAATAATCTCAATTTATATTAATTGCCTTACAACACCATGTGTGAGGGAAAGCAACAGTGGGAACGGATTGAGAGAGGAAAGAGAGATTGACAGTTTAGCTCATACAATATCTTCATCATTCTTCTTCATTTTCAACACCACGAGTGACTTCCAAGGACCCAACTGTGAAGCCTTGTAGAAATAGGTATGACAGGGTTATTCAGAAGGAGTAGCAGCATTTTTCAGCATGTTGCATGTGAGTCAGTGAAATGACTGGTATGTTGTATTTTCCCTGCCTGCATCATCTCAGGTTATGTTATGGTCCAGTCTGAATGACAAGGTGATGAAATTGCATAGGTGTAACATGCCTTTATTTCAGCAGCATGCATGACACAAAGTACTAAAATCCCTAAAGTATAACAGTCTTGAATAACATGGTTCTAAATTTTTGAGCGTCAGTGCGATATTTGCATGTTATTGCCCCATGCTTGTAAAGTATGGGAGTTGTTCTTAAATTATGTTCTGAGCTTGAATAAAAAAGCTCAACCAAATAAAAATGCAATAACTTTTGCCCCCATTTTGTACAGTGGAACTTTTAATTAATAAAAAAATTTTATTCTTTTTTATCTTTATAGCAGTATCAAACTACATTTTAGGTTGAAAAAGAAAGTGAAATTTCAAACGGGCAGTGCAAATTGATGCAAATTAAATGTACTATGAGATTTAAGGACACAAAGCCATAGATATGTAACTACTATCAAATAAACATGTATGCGTGCACAGAGATAAAAAAAAAAGTCAACTTTAATTTATAGTCATTAGGCAAGATGAAGAAATTCCAAGTGATTTCCTCTGGAGAGCCACCAATAGAACTTGTACCTTACAGAAATCACAGAATCATAGAAAGGCTTGGGTTGGAAAGGACCTTAAAGACCACCAAGTTCCAATCCCCCTGCCACCGGGAGGGATGCCGCCCACTAGACCAGGGTGCTCAGGGCCCCACTCAAGCTGGCCTTGAACACTTCCAGGAATAAGGCATCCTCAGCTGCTCTGGGAAACCTGTTCCAGTGTCTCACTATCCTCTGAGTAAAGACTTTCTTCCTAACATCTAAGTCTCTCTTCTTTTAGTTTAAAACTGTTTCCCCTTGTGCAAATAATGTTTCCTTATAGGAAAAAGAATAGAGACGGGGATTGTAGACACAAGCTAAGCAAAAGCAGTGGTGAGAGGTGTTAAGAGTAATAGAGATACTCCTTATGTAGCAGAAAACTATTGAACTTACTTTCTGTTAGAGTAGCATAATGGAGCAGCTCAGACAAATGTCAGCCCTAGTGCAAAAGAAGGGCTGCAGCAGCAAGGCTGGTTTAGATGACTGACAAAAGACCAGTTGCCTTGAAGGATGTACTTTTTGAATAGCTCTAATACAATGCAGTATATTATGTTCATCATTACCATTAGCACTGTGGTAATATGGGCCTATCTCTTGATCTTTCTTTCTTTCAACAGTGAAAAGTTCTTCTCTCCTTGCTTCTTATAAGAGAGTAGATTTTCCCCAAGATGGTCTGTTCCCAACAGCATTTTATAGTGTGCTAAAAGTCTGTGTATGTGGCCAACCTGGCTCAAGCTGAGACTACTAAATGAAATGCTCACAAAATGAGTATTTTGGATTTGGGCTTACTTGACCCAAGTTTTCACTGACTTATAATAATTTCTTGCATATTGTTTGGAGATGTCTGTAGCTCTCTCACAAAACACATCTTTAAATTACCCTGACCTCATCTCATCTGTGATTCCAAGGGTTAATTTGAAAACATACACATTCAATTAATGGAGCACATTACTTGGGGCCAGGGAATGCAGAAGTGTAATTACAGCACCAAAAAAACCCCCAAAACAACCTTACAAGTTTAAGTGAATTCAAATTTTAAAGTTGATTTTCTACATCCTTTTTCTTGACTCTTTTCCCCATGAACACTGAAGCTGCTCTTGTCTACATGTACAAAGAAAGCAAATTTCAGTGTCCTGTGGGAATTGCAGCAGAATCTCAATTTATTTTCACATCCAAGGATAGGTATGATAGGAAAAACATACCAGGACATCAAAAGAGTATACCTAGCCAATAACAGTCAGCTAAAAAATGACATAAAACAAATAATAGGGAGCTTTATAAATGTGCATAAATGTGCATGAAATGCAGTAAAGATGTCATAATGTGGCAAAGTGGTGGTTTGTTTCCCCCAGTCATAAACAGGACAGGAGTTACCCAAAAAATGTGCAAACAAGGCCACGGCTGGGTGTGAGCTTTCCCTGAACATTAGGTTTGGTGGCAGGCTTAGTGTAACTCTGCTCCTGCTCACACCCTCTGCATCACCACTTCTCTCTCACTGCAGCCCACCAGGCCATGCCCGCAGGTTACAGCCATACAGATGTTTCTTTCAGGGTTATCCAGCTGTTATCCCGTTCCTCCTTCAACCCCACCACCTCATTCTTACCCTCTGCTGCCTCCTCAGTCACATGATGACAACTCTGTGGGGCAGCTTATCAGGGCTATTTTTGAGCAGAAGTGTGCTTGTGTGTTCAGCTCTGCAGCCAGTCTGTGGGCTACATTCACATCGTCAGGCCAGCTTTTCCATTTTTGGCTCTACTCTCCTTAGTCTTGTGTAATTGAAAATTCAAGCTTTAAAACTTCATCCATTACAGCCAACACTAAAACACATCCAACAACCTCTTATTATCTACAAAGTTCCTTCAAGTAAATCCAGCATTTCTTGAGAAGTTAAATCTGGTTGTTTTGTGATGATTTGGAACTGAAAACAGACAGCCTGGGTAACTGGAACTTAAAAATGCATAATCGGCACTGAATCCAGTTTAGCTTTTGGCATTGTAATGTGTTTGTCTCAGCAGTAATAACAGTTATTATGTTCTAAAACAAATATCTAGCAAACAAACAGGTCAGATGTTTTTCAAAAAGTGAAAACCAGTGTACTTTTTTCCACTTGTTTGACAAGGTGATGCATTTACACACTCCTTACTAAATCACAGAGCGATTTTAATAGGAGGAGAAATCTGGGATGGCCTGAGATGGATAAGTGGGTCAAGTTACCCTTTGGAAAAAGTTAGCGAATAAAATGTGAAACAGAGGAATCCACCGCCTTCACCCTCTGAGCTTCATGCAAATATGCTCTGGAAACTCGGTATGTCTCATTTTCTAGGGCTTAACCACTGTAGCAGGCCTGCAGGGATGTACTTTCACTAACACCTTAAGCAGCCTCTGCTGCTGGAATAAAACCCCACGGTCTTTTCCCTCCTCCCCATTCCCCAGTCCTCCTGCCCTCTTGCCACGCATCTGTAAAGCTGATCTTGGTTAGAGCTGAGCCATGGTTTTGTGGGTCTGGCTTTGGCGCCTGGTGCAGTTCATCAGCTGGCTGGGCAAGTGCTGGTGCTGGCTCCAGGAGGGAGGTAAAGGGGAAGCAAGAAAACAAGAGCTACATGGGACTGCAGCAGGGTTAGCTCTGCTTGCAGCTAGAAGATGCAGCCAAACCAATTTAATAGCTTGCTGCTGCCAAAAACATCAGTCCCACACCCTCCCTCCCCTCTACACCTGTCTGCAGCTGTGGAGCAGGTCCTTCTTGCTTCTGCATCCCTGAAGTCCAAGTGACCTTGCAGTGAGCCAGCTCATTTTATTAAACCCTGGGACCACTGCTGTCATATTTTAACTGCATGGAGCTGGAATGGCTCCCTGAAGGATAAGAGGACTACAGAGCCAGGGCAAAAGAAGTGTAAGGAGTGCATGGCCAGCAGCAGGGAGACCGGTTGAGAGGGAGAACAGAAAAACCACCCGCTTTCAGCACAATGACCTGTTAGTTTGGCCCAACTGGATCTTCTAACTTCACTCTTGCACTGTTTTGGGCAGCAGTTCTGGCTTATGTCAGCTAAAAGTGTTGTGAAACAACATCCTGTGTCTCATGTCAGCCATGCAGGTAAACAAGACTTCACATACCTACAGTTAAGAATATGCTGATATACATTTTGCATTAAAGCCCTATCTCAGGAGCCACATATAGTTTCACAGGAAGCCCAACAAATGGCCTTCAGAGAAATTTACTGATCTGCATTTCAAAACTGTGGACCATTATGCCAGTAGTAGTTCTCTCCTGAATGATAGCTTTAAGCACTTGCTATTGATTTAAATTTTGAACTAGTTTGTTTTGATTCAAAACATCATTACACCTACAACTTCATTTGTGTTGAGTTACTGTCCAAGCCCTCACACAAATTACTTCATCGGCTTGCCAGAGGTCCCAGGGCTGTGGTTCTCTGTGCAGACACTGAGGCTGCAGGAACTCCCAGCATCCCCCTTCTGTTTGTCCTGACCTCAAGCTGCTGCATCCTGTTCCTTCAGCTTGGCCGCTTTGTGGGGCTATGCTGCAAAGTGGATAACCTAACTCAAGCACAATAAAAATATTCCAGCTGCCCCCTTTTATTTTTGGGGGCAGGTACTGCCTCAGGCTGTAGTTTCAGCAGTAATACTGGCTTATTGTGTAGCTGAACACCATAACTTCCCCCTGCACACACAGTTTATACCTGGCCACATTTCACTTAGAGCACCCTTTCCCTGCACCACTGTGCACGGCTGTGCTGGGAATGGGAATAAAGGACCTAATTAAGCTGTAATGTAGTCTGGGAAAGAAATGGAGCTAAAGGCACTTCATTCCCTTCTCTGGTTCACAGCAAAGGTACACGGATAGTGTGATATGCTGATATGACTAAGGCCATAGTCAACCAGTTATTTGTAGACATTTTGCTTCAGAGATCCCCACTGTTCCTTTCACATCCTCAAACTTCTTTCTGCATTGTGCCAGAAAAAGGCAATTCTATTTCTGTGTTAAAGTCTATAATGGCAGATAGGTCTAAGAAACAGAAATTTTCTATCCCCTTTATTATTTATGCAAGCATTTTGTATTTTTAAACAAGTCAAGGTTGAAAACAGTTCCAGAAGTCACCCAAACAACGGCATCAAAATCTGTAGTGACCTTCCTAAAAAGATCATCCAGCATGGAACAGAAAAGCTACTAAGCAAGAGTGAAGCACCCTCTTCACTACCAACAGGCACAACAGGCTGTCCTGGGTGCCCCAGGCATTATTGGCTTTGGCAGAGCAGACCATGCCAGATCCAAACCAGTTAAACTGGCTCCGGAAGCACCAGAGGAGCCCAAAGGCAGGTAGTTGTTCACCTGACTGGGATGGATACAGAAGCTGCAAATAGTGTCAGAGCTTTTTTCCCATTACTGTTGTTATTTTTGATTACCAGGGTGGTGCAGCTGACTGGTACGACTGGGAAGCGTGTGAGCTGTGGAGATGGCAATCCTGCCACATCCAAATATTGCAGCCCTGGTGACATCTGCACAGTGGTAGGTGGCACTGGTCTGTCCACAGAGGCTGTGACAGCCGCTGCACTCTGAGGATGAGTTGGTCAACAATGTTTTGACAGTGCATGTTAGGTGAAGGGATTGCAGTTATCTTAAAAACGCTGCTGGCTATGTTGTGTCTGTGATAGTTTTGCTGCTGATGAAATAGGGTTCCTGGTCTGATAAGGAAGAGGTGGGGCACATAATTAACCAACCAAGTAGCTGGGGGCAAGTCCTGGGGTATTTGTGTAATGGTTCCTTGGGTGGACTGTACTTGTTTGGGAGACACAGTTTCTGCTCTTTATTAAACACACAGTAAAGATAATTTACATGTCAACACCGTTAACTATTTCAGCAGTAGGGAGGAGATAAAGTCACAGATCTGCTCAATTAACTGTGAGCAATGTTGTATTTTGGTGCCACAGTTAAATGATATTTGGAGTTACCTTGATTTCTGTGTTTCCAAAGAAGTTCAATGCAACTCAAAACATATTCAAGCCAAATCTAGATTCCCTATGGAAGCAAAGCAGCAACACAACCTACTGCCTTTTCATGACCCAATGAACCACCAGGGTGCAATTTGGGAGTGGGTCTTAAAATAGAGAGGTGAACTCGTCTGTCGACTCCTCTGCTGTCAGAACAGCTTTGCTTTGTTAAACCTTCCAAAAATACTCAATACCTTTTGGAAAATGCAGTTCACCTAGACTCTCTGCTCTTCTCCCAGCAACATGACTGCTCTGTTTACCTGCTGCTTCCTCAGATCTTGTCAGACCCGTTTCCTGAGCCAGTTCAGATCACTAATCTAGGAGAAAAGGGATCCAGGTACAATAAGAAGGAGATGTCTATTCTTTTACTGGGCAAGTGGTCTGAACACGGAAGGTAACAGCATACAATGTATATCAGAAACGATTCAAAGGTTGGGGTAGAACACACATTTGAGAGTGATGGAGGTGTGGTGTTAGTTTTTAATAATTATCTTCCTACTCTGCAGAGCCCATTAAGATTTAAGATTCTCCCTTTCCTTTATATCAGTTGCCCAAAACTAGTTTTGCCTTCAGTTCAATAATAGAGTGATTATTTTATTATTTGTTGGTGAGTGAAATCTAACGTGGTCTAAATTTCTGGTACTGACGAGGCACAGTCAATGAGAAAGATGGTACTAGAAAGTGATCAGTGATGGTGGGAAGAGCAATTTGCAAATTCCAAAGAAACTGATGTCAGTAAGAAGGAAAGATTTTGAGGAACTTGCAAATATTCTAATCTAGTCCCTGTGGAAGAGTAATTTAGGATCCTAAATGATACTGATTCCCAGAACTACGTGGATTTTGTAGAAACATTGGCACAAAGTATTTCTCTGCTCCTGCCACTGACTGTTACTCCCACACCACAGTAGCCCACTGAGGCAGGTGGGACACAGGATGTGTTTTAAAGAACACAAATGCAGGGTTTGTCAGGTATTCCAAAAAGCTGCATTGGTTCACTGAGCTGCCTCACAAAAATGGGGGACTATTTCCTAACCACTTCATACCACAAACAGACAGCCTTGCAATCAAGACAAAGCTATCACTAGCATTAGACAGCAGGTCACAGTGGTGCATTGCTTACACTAAAGGCTTTATGTCTAGGTACTTTAAGATGATCATATATAACTTCTGGGGAGACAAACCCATGGAAAATTGGTTCTTCCACCCCTAGCTAGCCAGAGAGATGTTCCACTTTTAGGTTAAGGTACCTACGGATCAGTGGTTTCTTTATCTCCGGCCTTGCTTCTCAAAACAGTCTTTGCCTGCTGCTGAGGCAAGAGAAAAAAAGAAGTTCAAGGCTGATACAACCTTTAAATAACATGCAGTTCAGCTTTTGGAAGTTTTCCAACTCCTATTTGTTTTTTAAAAGTATTGTTCACATTATCAGTGCTTTTGTCATCCTTCTTTGTTCTGTTCCTGTTTATTCATACCTCCACTTTCTTGCCTTCTCCAATCCAGGTGTTCTAGTTCTGCAAGTGAAATAGTGCACACTTTTTGTTCTCCCTGCCCCAAGTCTGCATGAAAAAATACATAGCAAAATATGTGCAGGCTCATCCGGGCGAAGCTCTTCAAATCCTGCTGCCCAAATCCTGCTGTTACAGCAGAGGCCCCAGCACCTCTAGCTGGTTCCCCGCACTCCTCAGAGCCTCATCAAAGCACTGCCTTCGGGGTCTTCCCCTCATTTCCCTAATGCCTGCATCTTCTGCTTGCTAAGGCACCTCCTGAGACACCTGGCTCTTGCCCTACAGCCTTGCCCTGCACATCGCCCTTCCACACCGCCCTGTCCAAACCGCTCCTGCAGACAAGGAAGCACCACCAGGCCTCCAGCAGCACCAGCAGCTTGGCTCACCCTGGGCCAGGGGAGGGAAGGGCATGGAGGAGGAGGAGGCAGGATTTTGTGTGCACTAAAGGCAGCTCAGCCCCAGCTGCAACACTTCTTCCTGTTCATCTCCTTTCTAACCACGCTGAGAGGGCTGGTAGAAATGCCACACTCTTCACGAAACTGCCAGGAAAGGACATTTTTGGGTAGGGAGTTGGAGAATGAGAGAGCAAAAATGAGGAGGGGAAAAGACAAAAGCTGAACAGAATATTCGTGGCCTTCCTGCATCCTTGTGTGGGGAGCTTCTCCTTCCCACCGTGTCCAGCATGAGCCCCTGCCAGCATCACCATCAGAGTTGCAACAGAGCTTTGTGTTTACCACTTTAACATCATATTTAATGTTTCTCACCATTTTCTCTGACTCCAGCCACTTGAAAGCAAAGGCTTTTTCTGTAAGCCATGTTATACCCCAATTTCAACTTAGTATGCTATCTACTGTCATACCCTTTCCAGTCAGTTGCCTCTCCCTCTTCTCTTTTCCCACTTTTCTTTCCTCCTCTCCCAGGACATACATATGATTTTCACTCCCTCTTTAAAGCTTCTTCAAATATTAGGCAGACCTCCCTGGAGAGGTGATACCCTCACCCAAAAGAAGTGCAAGTCTCAAATACACATAGGATCAATGTCCTGCTGGCAATATGCATTGTTGTCCTTAGCGAGACAGTAGCCTGGCACTTAAAAGATGTCAATGAGATTTGTTATCATTTTGTCATAATAATTTCCCTTTTCTTAGCAGAAGAATATCCTTTTAAAAAGGCCCCAAGTCAGAGTCAGGAAAATGAAATGGGAATATTACTTTCGGGTACTGCAGAGTTTTCACTAAGCTAGCAAAATAATTATTCTGTGCTGGGTAAGTCAAATGGGAATCACCCACCTGGAAAAGACAATTGTTTCTGAAAACTCGATAGAAATAGTCCTTTTAACAATAAATGCTATCTGCTGAACACATCTTTGGTACAAGCGCACTAAATTTCAGCTAGTCAGACCCTGTATTTCTTCACAGTTTGGAGGAGAGATGCTACCACAAGATTTGAGACTATAAAGGTAAATGCTAGGAAATGCATTGGTAATTAATCTTCCTTCCTCGTCTCCCACATTACAATATACTCTAGTTCTTGTGTGTCGGCTATCTTTGTGATGCTCACAACAAACTTCTCCCTTGGTTATGTTTATATTGCCTGTAGAACATTAACAAAATGTCATGCTTTTCCTGAGAACACTGTTAACAGTTAATTACTCATGATAACTACTAAATGGTTGAAGTGTTTGCTTGGCTGGGCTCTACATGATACATTTTAAATGCCTTAGGATAAGCTAGTTGCAATGAGAAATCCGTTGTTTGTTTTGGGTTTTTTTCCAAACAATTCTACAGTTTGGATGCTGTGGTATGCAATTAGGCAGATAGGTGTAGCCTGGTGAACATGAAAAACCTGAACAGACTATTCCCATTTCCCCTACAAATCTATTCTTAATGCAAAGAACTATGGATATATCTCTTGTTAGAAATAATGGATATTAACTTAAAAAAAAAATCTTTGTAAGTCAAAATAAATAGTATATACCCCTATTTTCCCAGCCCTATATGCAATATTTTTCACCCCATGACTGCCATTAACATTGCTAGAAATCACAAAATTCTTTTGCATCCTGCAGGAAGTTACCCTTGTAGGGCAACACTTCACAACTCTTATTCTGCGAGTCACCAGTCCCATCCTACAAGACATCAGTCACGTTGATATCAAAAGTGTGAGTAAGACAAGCTTGGCTCTCCTTTCTATTAAAGACAAAAAAATCCTACAGCAAAATTGTCAGCTCCTTACTGTTATAGTTCAGAACGTATTTTCAAGTCTGTCTACTGACAGTCTAAAATGTTCACAGTATGTAATGATATTGCATGTAATAGCTACCA
Source organism: Sclerurus mexicanus (assembly GCA_013396755.1). NCBI lineage: Eukaryota > Metazoa > Chordata > Aves > Passeriformes > Furnariidae > Sclerurus > Sclerurus mexicanus. Next base: position 491,442 of record VWZF01002109.1, read on the forward strand.
GACAAACTTTAACCAATTTTTAACATAAAGAGCTTCGTGCCTGCCTTCCTAAATTAACCAAAACTCACATACAACCTCATGAGATGTTATTCCTGTTTATAAATGCAGAAACTGAAGTATAAAGACCAAATGATTTGGCCACAATTATTCAATAAATCAGTTGCAGAGCGGTGTTGGAAAATAAGACCTTCCTGGGTCTCAAAACCATGTTCTAATTGCAAATCATGATGACCTGCCCGTGTAAGAATGATATAACCATGCAGATGTAGGAAGTTACTTTAATCTGACTGTGAAAGAAATCGAAGCCAACCTTTCTCCTGGGAGTTTTCAAATGACAGAAGTTTCCTGGTAAAGCTATTAATCCCTTCTATTTCAAAGAAAATGCAGTGTGCTGCTACACTAAATCAAGGTAAAATTAACACAAACAGAATATACAATGCAATAGAAATACAGTGAACACAAACCTTAGTCTGGTCACCATGCTATAAACTGGTGCAATGAAAAGAGATCAGAGCACAGAACCTGTCAGGCATCAGTACAGTCTGCAGTAGTTTACCCTGAACTATCTATCTGGAATTGCATTTGCAATGCCCTTGCTAGATGTATCTCCAGGGTAATCAGACGCAAAAGGCTTTTATTTTTTTGGCTGCTTCACTGTTTTCTGAAAAAGGGCAAAATCAATTGCTTCTTTCCTTCTTCTGCCACTCATTACCTGGTATCAAACCCATAGAAAAATAACAGAGCACGCACATAAAAAAGTAACAGAGCCCTATGCAAAAGGTATGTATCTGAAAATATGAGTAGGACTGCTAGCACCCAAGAGGAGTGCTGGATGCTGTGCCTTTTCACACCATGGTGTGCATTCTGATAGCCATTCCCAGAGAGGCAGCTGCCTGTTAGAACCAAATATTCAGATGAAATCCCACTGCAAACCTCTTCTCAGCAGATGCCATTGGTGATGGCATCTCCACGCTTCTCAACCAGCTTGTGAAGTGACCACTGTAGAACAATGTCAGCTGCTCCTGCCTGTAGGCCCAGTGAAAATGACAGGGAGCTGAAAGAAAAATCAGCACTCAGTTGGAAGGCTATATTCATTGGTAAAATTAAACCTGATATCTTTGAAAATTCCTTGCAAAAAGACTAATACTAAAATTAATCTGTTTTTGTAAAACCTTTGTCCTCTCCTCTCCTCTCCTCTCCTCTCCTCTCCTTCTTTCTTCTTCTCTGTTGAGTATTTGGCTCCCTCTCTAAAAAAGTCTGGCACTTTTTGGTCTGTCATTCAGGAATCTCTCCATAATAGCCGCTTGAATTCCATCTATTTCTGCTACACTTTGCAATATAGTAAACCAAGGTTTGCAGGAAGAGGTAATGTCTTTTATTAGAACAAGTGCTAGGGATGGGAAAAACAAGCTTTCTCATATAAAAGACGGGAATCCTTTTTGATGTAGAAAGTGTTTAAAGAGAGTAAAGGCTCCCAGGTGAGTATCAATGAGTTAAAGAAGGAATTAAAATATGTTTGTTTATTGAGAAGCCTTGAATTATGTTTTATTTCAGAAAGTTTGTATTTAAGCAAGCCTTCACAAAAGCATTAAGTAGTGTGAACTTTACCAACACTTTTTGTTAAACGCTTAATCCACGCCCACATCAAAACAAAGACAGACGGCTGAACGCTTTGCATATGAGAAGGTGACTTTTCACACATAGCCTTAACAGTAAACCTTTTGCTTTTTTTTTTTCACGGAAATACAAAGCTCCAAGATAATAAAGTTTCCTTAATTTACATTTCTCCCAAGAAGTGGAAATTACAAAACTACAGACAACAAACATTGGCTAATCAGTCTAGGGAAAAAGGTCCAAAGGGAAAACTCAGAAATGGGTTTGTTTAAAAGCAGAACAGGCAGAAAGGACCTTGAGCTATGAATGCTTTTGTATTGCTAATCTACTTAATGCTCTATTGAGGGGAAAAAAAAAAAAGAAATCCTTGAATGAATGATTCTGACTTTGTTCTAGTGTGAATTGAGTAGCTGCTTCTTAAAACAAATCCAATACCCGGTTTGTATTTAAACAAGTCTTCCTGAAGACCTTTTCTCAAACAAGTCTTTATACGAGAAAAACAACTGTTGATTTTGTAGTCATCATGTGAGTAACTTCTATTAAAGTCAGCAGGGCCTTGCCTACTGTGAGATTTTTTTTGAACCTGTAACTCTTAATCAGGATAGCTGTCAGTTGTAGAGCCTGAGGAAGCTGCCATACAGACAATATTCAAATGGAGTTGTGTTTTTCCCACAGTGCTGGTGAAAGGAAACCCTTTTGTTAAGCAAAGCCTGAGAGACATTAGTATCCTGAAATGGAAACAAATAGAGTGAAGGAGGGTCTCGCAACCTGACAAACACTTTCCAAGTGCGATGTGTCTACAGAGCTGAAAGTACACACCATCACCGATTTCCAAATCTCTTTCCCAAATATAGAATTGTGAAGAATTTGTGGGAAAGTTTCCCTTCGGTGTAGACCATGGCTTGATGTTTATTCATATGCTGTAGTAAGCAAATGAGAAACTAAGCACTTTGTAAATGGTGCATCATTTTGACTACTTGATCCACTGTACTGACAGAACAGTTTGGCATAATTGCTGGCATACATAATATTTTCAAATGACAATTCTCCAAACAAGTCAGGGCCTGAGCTAACAGCAGTGAAAGGTGAAGAAAAGCTGCCTACATATTGAGCTGAATTCTGGATTATTAAATGCCACAGACAATTAAGATTTACAGTTGATATTGTCCACAACACAAATGCATTCTTCTGCCTTCAGTACTTCCAGTTCCACAGCATGTACTTGTATCTATCTTCAGCTGTTGCTATAGATGTGAAAGCTGATTTCTCTGCTATACTCCTTCCCTCCCATTTGACCACAACTGTTTTGAAACGGGCCCAAAACCCCTTCAGTGCTGTCTCTACATGTAATTTTGATTTAACATTGGTAGTACCACGCATGCTGCTGCTTCTGAGTCATGCCAGGAGTGGAGCAGCTTCAGCTCCATGTTCCTATGTATCTTCTCTAATAAATCAGGCAGGATTACACACACAGTTGTCTTGCTAATGAGAAAAACCCTTCCTCAAGAGTAACTGGCAGAAAATGATGAACAGCACTTTAAATAAATGCAAGAGACAACAAACTATGGCCAGTAACAAAGGTCTAGGGCTTTCAGCAACTTTTCAGCATTACACCAATTCTATGACACTGTCATGGGATTAGCACAGACATCTCCAATTTTCAAACATGCCTGTTTTGTTTTGGCATCTCAGTGTTCGGCTATCAAATTCCCAACAATTAGCTGCCACCACAACTAAAAGAGCATCTTTTGTAGAAGCAGACAAGCAGAGATACAGTGACAGCAAGAAGACTGATGGCAAGAGGCACCCAGAGAGCAAGATGGTGGCCAACATACATGTACTGCCTGCAGATATGCTGGCTTAGGAAAAAATCTACAGCTGAGTTTCAGCTGTGAGCAGCCTGTAGCGGCTTGAGCAGCAATGTGGAGCTGGTCAGAGTGGCCACAGGGAAGAGTTGTACAGACAGAGAAAAAAGATACCTGTCTGTAAGAAGGAGCCTGCACAGCACAGACTAAGAGCTGTTTCTAATATATCTGTTTATACCTTCGTTCAGAATAAAAGCTCAGTATTACAAGTATTTTCCCTATTGCCAGAAGGAAGCACTTTTCATTTTCATCCTAAATCTTCCAAAGCCTATAAAATTTGCCAACACTGCTGCATAAAACAGGTTCTTAATTCTTTTTCCACAGTAGGAGAAGATCCAGCTTTCCTCTCCTGTAATGCTGTTTGGAACAACAAAATCTTGTAATTGGTAATACTATAATACCATAAAAAATGCAATTTTAGGTCCTTTGACTGTATATATTACACAGGACAGCCAGGTACTTACTATCAGTACTGTCTGCTCTGCCTCATCAACTGCATCTCATGTTCCTGAGATGATCCTTCCTGCTGCCTCTGAGGGAGCTTTGCCATAGCCTGATGCTCTGGTTGATGACATCACAGATTGCCTTCCCAGCAAATCCCGTGGCATATAGCTATGTTTTTCTTTCCAGAAGGAAGTTTCTGACAGAGGACCACAAATAACCTATTAACTTTCAGAAAAATCTGTGACCAGTCTTCCACCTCAGTGATTTACTTTTTGTAATCATGCCTTATTTTCAAGGCACTCTTCGTAAGGAGAAAAATCAGAAATATTTTTAAATATCTTTCATCTTCCAGGCCTTACAAACTGGAGAGGACAGGAATCTACAAAATACTAGTCTTTACTTTTAGCCAATACTTTATCTTCCTACTTTGATAACTAGAAAAGATAATAGCTGTGATGCTAGTTATAATGATTTTGCTGTCAGACCAAAAAAGCTTCCACAGCAGCATATCCAGTTTGCAGACCAATATAATCTAATCAATAATACATGAAAAAGATACCTATATGGCTAAAAAAAGACTAGCATTGACAATTTTCTAGACATGTGTTCCAGACTGTATTTTTTTCCCCCCAAACTGCAGCGTAAGACCATGCTAAGCAGCCCTTTCTCTCAAATGCTGTGAACATGCCACTGATGGTGACACCTTGTCTTGTGGAAAGGCACTACCAGCACCCCCATATACAACTCACAGCATGTGCACAGCCTCTTGGTTAACTGCAGACCCCCTGTGACCCTTAGAATCCCAGTAAAAAAGAGGAATCAATTGGATGCACACAGAGTGAGCGTACTCCAGATGAGCAGCCACTTTGCTAGAGTTTTGGAACCTCCCACTTCAGCAATAATACATGTCTCTCCTCCTTGTGGTTACTAAGCTAAAGGCACAGTCTGAGACTGAGAGCCTTTTGTTTTAGCCCAGTGATGGAATTCAGGTTTCAGGCTGAACCGCTGCTCTCATGTCAGCTGTGATTATTTTGTGACAAGGCCCATTGCAGGGAAGGTAAAGGATAGGCATGTTGCATTGATATGTAAGAGATTTTTCCTTTATCATTAAGAGTTTTGGAAAGCTGAAGTGTCACTGAACTTCTTAAGAATAACTAATAAAATTTCTCTTTATTCTTTGTCCTAATGGAAACAAAATCATTATGGATCACAGTGTCTATGCATATCTTTGTCCAACCTGAATACCTTTTGCCTCCATGGGGCAACTGCAGCTAGATTTGATAAAGCACAGAGGTCTCAAGGCAATTAGATTCCTACTAAGGTTTATGCAAAAAGGGAATGCACAAAGGACAAAGACCCTGAAAATATCTCTGTATGCATGCCTGTCAGGTATCTATCAGGGAAAGGCAAAAGCATAGAATTACTAAGCAGCTTGAAATTCTCAGGGTCCTCCTTTGTGGATATTGCCCTGAGACTTTGCCTCAACTACGAGAAAATCAAAACTCGGTTAGATTTTGCACATTCTTGGACACAATGTCAAACATCAACAAGACACAAACTGACAGGAAAACTAATCCCAGCAATCAGCAGAATACATCCCCAGACCAGACCATCTCATTCCAGCACTTGGCCTAAATAACAGTCATTGTTTTTGTGGGCTTTGACCTTGAACAGTCAGGTTTATCTTACTGGGTTCCCTTTCACTTTGGCACACCAGCTTTCTGAATTAATTTCCAAATCCAGTATGTGATGACTCTGTTTGTACTGGCACATCATACCCTGACTTAACATCCACATGGGGCAAGACCAGTGACCTATTTAGAATGCTATAGGATACTGCTGCAAGGGTCATTAACAAGCAGATATTACTGTCTCTTGGCTTATTGTCTTTATCCTAAGCATTTGTGACTGGCTACTGTTGCTCCAAAATGGAAGTTAGGCTACATGGATTTGTCTGTCTTCATACGAGTAGGTCCTACGTTCAGGTATTCTACATATGTTATAAATTACTTCCTGGGTCTTCATCAGCCTCTGGTTTTAGCATCACTGTCCAGAGTTTGTGTCATAAGAAGGACATGGCGCTGTTGGAGTGAGTCCAGTGGAGGTGACAAAGATGATCAGAGTGCTGGAGCACCTCTCCTATGAAGACAGGCTGAGAGAGTTTGGGGAGAGCACAGAGAAGGCTCTGGGGACACCTCACTGTGGCCCTCCAGCACCTAAAAGGAGCTTGTAAAAGAGATGGAGAGCCAATTTTTACACGGGCAGATAGTGATAGGACAAGAGTTTTAAACTAAAAGAGAGGAGATTTAGATTGGATGTAGGAAGAAATGCTTTATTCAGAGGGCAGTGAGGCACTGGAAGAGGTTGCCCAGATAAGTTGTAGATGGCCTCAACCCTGAAAGGGTTCAAGGCCAGGCTGGATGGTGCCCTGGGCAACCTGGTCTAGTGGGTGGCATCCCTGTCCATGGCACAGGGGTTGGAACTAGATAATCTGTAAGGTCCCCGTTCTATACATAACTGATACACGGTAGGAAAAAATAGTGTCACTGTATGTGATGGTGGATGTCACTGCTTTTAAAATGACCTAGCCTTTCAGCTAATATTTGTCGCTGGCATAAAGTGATTGCAGTTTCCATTACTATCTCTCTTCCTTTTAAAATCTAGTTTATACAAGCACGAAGAAGCTTTTAATCAGACAAGGCAACAAAACATGGGCAAAGCATGGACACCACTGCAGGACTGCAGGGCAAAAGTGAATAGTGCAGCTATTCTAGAACGGTGGTGTCAGTCTGGAATGACTCCCTACTGTGACATTTTTATTCCGCAAAATCATTGATTTATTTTGGATGACAGTACACATACGCACAATTACCCTGAAGAGCTATTCTGGCCAGCAACACTAGGCAGGCAAGCACAGAGTGTGATTTTCAGAGCCACAGGCACTTTTATTGCTGTCTGGGAAGAAGATGGTTTAAATCTCTCAAATCCCAACACAAAAGCTCGAGTCTGTAGCTAGAGCAGTATGAAGTGTTTTCATTTATATTAGCAGAATTTTATTTCAGCTTATTTAAAAACATAAAACTCCTTCTTAAAACCTCTTAGTTTTAAATGCAGATTAAAACAAAGAGAAAACAAACTGGAAAACATTCACAGATTTTCCTTTTCATATTTTAACTAGCTAAAGAACTAACTGAATTTTTATAAACTTCAGTTAACATTTTATACTGAAAACAAAAGTGATTGTTTCTATGCATGCATGAAACAACACAGAGTTTCAAGAGAACTTAATCTGACAGCTTTTTAAAGTAGTTTTGTGAATAGACCTAGAGACTAGAACAATTTTCAGCCCATGAGCCACAGAACTGCAGGAACTTGTGGAATTCAAGACACCTCTGGGTGGCTTCCAGGAGGTCACAGACAGGTAAGGAATTAAAACCAGCAAATGAAAGTTTGCTAGCCACATAGCTGCACAGCCATAAGGAATCTTTTGTGAATCTGCAAATAGGGAGGCTGATCTCAGCTGTCAACAACAATTAAAGAGGAGCCACCTGTGCCTGTACAAAGTCCACAGACAGAAATAGCTAGAGAAGTTTGCAAAGTCACTGTAGTGTGTTAGCCTTGAATGCCATCGGTATCGATTAAAATATCGGTATTGTTAAAGACCTTGTCATTACTCCAGTTTTCAGTTTTAGTTGGGACATAACAAAAGGGTTTGCTGCTTATTCAGGAAAACTAACATGCTGCACTTTAACCTAAGGGGTTTAGCCTTTGTAACTTCTAACTCCATGTAGACAATGAGTTTTAAAGGCTACATGATTAAGTCAAGAGTGAAGGGATAAAACAAACAGAAAAATACCTGTCATAAAGGACCTACATGCTCATGTTGTTCTCTATTTATATTCTTCTCAAAGTTATTTGTACCAGAATTTCTGTGACTAACAAACAAGTTTCATATATTTCATAAATATGTGTCTTAATTGGTTTTGAACAGATTAGATAAACAGAAAAAGTAGTAGTAGATGCGAATGCAACAGTTAGGTACAAATTCCTCTGTCCTTGGGTACATATTCAGAGGTACTTCAACTTCAAAACACTGTAGAATAGTTACATTTTTTCCATTACCTGTGGCACATAACCACATCTCAGCAGTAAGGTTAAACCTGTGATAGCCAGCAGAGATCTGATATTTTTAGATGTACAAATGCATTAAAAAGAACCTCAAGAAATTCTTATAAACAAACAAACAAAAGCTATCAGAAGAGCGAAAGTGGATTTTGTACAGAATTAACTGCTTAGAAAGGCTAAGAGTGAAAAGCATATTAATTCTAATGTAGCTGAGAAGTCTGTCTCCTGTTCAGCAAATCATTTAAAAAGCCTGTCTGGGATTTAGTGCAGCTAATGAGATTTAAAATGCTTAACTTTACACTCAGATTCATATTGTTGTCTGAATTGGCATCTTTGATAGCAAGGGAATTTGTTTAAAAAGGAGAGAAACAAACCATACAATCAACATGGATGTAAATCCTGTTTGCAGCTTACCTTTCACTGCACTGAATAAATTGCAGAATGATCCGAACCTTGTTTGTGCATTTATTGAAAGTGAGCAGTGATACCAAAACCACATATCTAGAGACAGAAATAGCTGTCAAGTCATTTAGCTGTGTCATGCAGAACTGATATATATGTACGTACACAGCTATTTTCATACTGATAAACATTCTTTGAAACTGCATGTTTGTGGGATAAGAAGAGACCTTGGCATTTCTGATTCCAAACAATTAAAAAAGCCACGAGATTTTGTTTCCAGTTTCATGCAACCACAGAAAGAGCAATTGCTAGTAATATATTATACTAAAACCTCTCTTGCAGCCACTTTGTGGTATTTCATTCTCTACAGGACTTAGATACTGTTTTAAGAAAATTCTTAGCTATTCTGGTTATAAAGAAAATCACAACAATATGAAACTGTCCTCTGTATTTTTGGTTGTTTCCAGACTTGTCAATGTAGCTACATCCTCAGTGTAGTTCTCTTTGTAAAAACCACTTCAGATCTTTATTTCATGGCAAGCATATTGTTATTTTTAAGCAATTATGTAAAAGTTAATATTAATAACAGATACGGATAACTGGGAAGAGTAACTGAGAAAATATATGTACTACTGCCTCAAGCCACTCTAGGCTGAGTATTGGCTCTCAATCTCAAAAATTACACTACCAGTGTTAGTATTTTCACAAGATTTGTTATCCATAGATCAACTGGATCGAGTTGAAGCCACTAAAAGAAGAACTAGAAACAAGAGTTATTGCATTTTTATAACTCATCAACCTCCACTTATCCCTACATCTCTTGACATGCAGAGCATTACAAAAGGAAGTCCCTTTGAGGAAAATGGAGAACTTATGATATATATACAGCAGATAAGCTGGAGAGCGATATACTGTTCTATTCAGAAGGGGAAAAAATCCCAAAACATTGTACTACCTAGGCAGACAAAGCAAGTTTTACAACCATACATAGCATATACCTATATCTATGATACATCTAAAAATTAATTGTAGGTGCTGACATTACGTTTGCAAGATAAAGAAGCTCAGTGGAAAATTCACTTTCTAAGAGATGCAGACTAAGTGCCAAAAAATCAAGACAGAAAAAGTGTAGTTAAAAAAAAAGAGCGCATTTCAGTTCTGGTACTACACTGCAATAGAAGCTTTTAGGATGTTAAATGATATTTAAGAAACGTAGCCTTTATTGGGGTTTTAGCAAGAATTTATAGCAGGAGATGTTTATGGCCTGTAATGGCCATGGCAACTGCCCCACATAGTTAGATGGAGAAGTCCACATGGAAAACATGGTATTGCTAACCAAAATGTGTGGGGTTTGTGGTCTTTCTAAGGCTTGATACAGCAACAGTGGTGTTAAACGGGGGGCTGAGCCAATGGGCCCCCATCACATACCCAAAGCACACGTTATGCTCATACTGTCAGCAAAGCAACCTGATTAGGTCCAGAAACAGCTCTGGCTCTCCAGTGACACCACCCAGGGTCTGGGTACCTCACATAGGTATTCTGATGGGCCAGCTACCTGCTTTCTAGGTGTTGTAAATGCTCAGCTAGGTTCCATGGCTAAATAGGCATCCCTTAGCATGTAACGAACTTAAAAGAAAAGGAAATTAAAAGAAAGGAAGTGTATGTGTGCATCTTTTCTGAGTGACATATATATATAGCAAATTCTGTCTTAATAGAAATGCTCCTTCTGTTATGAATTCCAGGTATTTGTCTCATTCACCAAAATAAGCTTTTGATTTCTTCATGTTAGTCAAGTCTGACTTGCACTGTAGTTATTTTTATCGTGGAATTCCTTAAAGATGTATTTTTACAGTCATCTATCAGAACAGAAGCATACAATAAGAAATCACTCAGGTTGGAAAACACTTGTAAGATCATCGAGTCCAACCTTTGAACACTGCCATGTCAACTAGACCATGGCACTAAGTGCCATATCAACTCTTTTCTTAAACACATCCAGAGACAGTGACTCCACCACCTCCCTGGGCAGTCAGTTTCAATGTTTAATTACCCTTTCTTGGAAGAAATTCCTCCTGAACCTGAACCAACAACCTGAACCTCCTCTGGGGCAACTTAAAACTATGTTCTGTCATGCTGAGTAGTAGCCCACACTGGTATAGTTTAGCTTGCCAGGTGCGTTCCAAGCAGCAATAATATATTTGCCAGCTAGCTCAAATATTGTCATTTTCTCAAAGGACAGTCTGCTCCAAGTACATGAATAAGCTTAATCTCTAGCCATGTTCAAATCTCAGTAATTATCATCTATGAAGGGAAAGCAAGAAATCGTCTGTTTTGTTAAGGACATCTGGAAGGTGTGTCACAAATACAGTAGGAAAAAGCAAATTTTGAGGAAAAACATTTGACTGATATCCTTGATATCAGTCTACCACTGATAGTCTACCACTACCACTATCTCATTCTCCTAAGCAGTAGGCCTGAATGATAAAGATGAAAGCACTTAGCAGTCTCCTAGACTCCAGTTACCTCTCTAGTCTAACATGGTCTGTCCTCTGATGTCAGAAAAAACCCTTAAATTACCTTGTGCTCATGTGTGAAAGTGTTAACTTACTTAAAACCTAAGCTTTAAGAGACACTTAGTAGAGGAAAGAGATTGTTTCAGAGATACTTACTGGACTTGCCTCACAGCAGCAGCTCTGCTGTTCCACGCACAACACTGAGAAGTGCTGAGACTCGTGTCCTCATGACTCCTCTAAAAGTAAGGCAAATAAATAGCCACTAGTATTTGGGGTCTGCTGAGGTAAACTGCTTACACGCAGCAGTCTGCCTCTTCTCACACTTCTGGGACTGACATAGATGGTGAGTCGAAGTGCTTTCAAATAGTAGCTTTATGCTCATGGACTCCTTGTTGTTCAGACTTTATTTTCCCTCAAGAACAGATAACTTAAAAATACCTGCATCCCTTCTACTTTCAAGAGAGCATCAAGAAAGCCTGTCAGTAGTTTACTGTGAGGACGGAGGGGAAGGGAATTTGATTGATCGAACCAGATTATCACCAGCTATCACACATTTCAAGAGCTGGAAGGTATAAGGCTGGAAACAAATCTGTGTTACTTTATCACAGAGCTCAAACTTCATTGCTTAAAGATATGGCAGCACTGATGTAGCGCTGAACAGAAGCCCATGATTTGGACCATGCTTATTAGACTTGTATCCATGAGCAATTCAGGACAACAGGAACAAAAGCCTGCTTTCTGTACACATGCTTGGATCTGTGCTTACTGAGAAGAAAGTTGACAGAGCAGCAAAAGCATATCTGTACATTATTCATGTACATTTATCTGTCAGCAGATAGAGTCAAAATCCCATCAATTACTTTCAATATTGATTAAAAGTGAGCATGTTTTACCATAACTGGAGAAAATATTTTGTGCATTTGATATGCAACACTTGACAAGTCACCAGTGAATTACCAGGTAAATTAGTTAAGTTTATTTAACAAAGAGCAAAATTTTGGCTTCCTTGAAGTTTCTTTATGAGCATCATAGGAATTTTACTTCTTAACTGTGACTGCCATGGTGCTGCAACTCTGTATTGACAAGTTTCCTAATTCAAATTCACTAGGCTGTATTTACTTGGTGTGCTAAAGGAGACTAATGTTTAAAGTACTCATGTCTCTTTGTGGCTGAGGGAAAGCATCAGAGCTCTATACTTCACAGATTTCTGGGAAGCTAATAAGATGTGTGGCTGAGGCTGTAAGCCAAGAAGTGGGCAAATGGCAGCAGAAAATCATTTCAAGTCACTTCAGGATCTTTGCTGAGTCATATCAATTTCAGTGTCTGTGTGAGCAAGTCTGTGTGGATTCCACATCACACCCGAAACTACCAGAAGGGATTTTTGCCTGCCTTTAATATTTTTATAGCTAATTTACAACATCTGCCTGAAAAAACACCACAACAAATTGAAAAATGCAGACTCAGATGGTGAGTCTGAACATCTCATATAGTCATAATCCAAGAGATCCAAATCCAATTGACCTGCACCACTACTGAAAAGCAGTGTTCTCCTTACAGTCCATCTGGTAGATGGTGAAATTATCATCACTACAGACAGAACCACTGCAGTATAAAATTTCTACTAATTCCTTCTCATTTTCTCAGGGAGCAGCTGATGCATCTGTTATTGTCATCCATTCCTCACCTGTTTTAGGCCTGGTGTCTCAAGGCGCTTCTCTTTAACAAGGTGGGTGGGCAGAGTAGAAACTGATTTATTTATCAGACGAAGCACTGAGAGGCACTTCCACTGAGAGATATGAGTTCTGGACCCAATTTTTCCTCCCTGTTCTCTTCATTGCTTTATGAAAGAAAAAGAGACCATGCCTAAGAAGCAGCAAATCATAATAACCATGCTCAGCTCCACAATGTTTATTGATAGATTTGTTTGATGGATTTGGTCAAAAGGCAGAACTAGCATTCATTTTATTTCCTCTCTCTGCTTGTCTACTTGCTGAGAGCCAGAGGAGAAACAGCACTCAATGATTGCCATGGCTTGAATTCAGACCTGAGCTAAAGGCTTAGGCAGCCTAACCAAACACAGTGCAAGCAAGTCCTGCACCAGCTCTGCATTGCTGTGTGGATATATGTAATTAGCTCCTATATTGTATATTCCAATAATCTATCCATGAGTAGATAATGTTAAAGATACACAGGCCCACTTTGATTCCTATTTTCTGACTAGATACAGAGAAAATGAAATGAGTGTCATTGCTTTACTATCATGAAGGATCTCAAACTATTTGTGTGGAGAACAAAAGTGGCAACTCTATGTCATCTGTAAAACACAGACACAATTCTCCCCTTGGCTTTGTTTGCTTTCAGTGGACCAGCATTGCCTCAGACTTATCTCTAGCCAGCTCTCACCTGTACTTATGTTAACCAGACAAACCTTTCAGTGGTGGGAAATGGAGAGGGATAAGCCTTGGTTTCACTGGCACAGCAAAGCAGATCCGCACCCCATCTTTTTGCTGCAACATTTTTAACAAATTCCAGTTTATATAGTTGATGGATGGACAGAACTAGTTCTGTCATTATTACGACAGAGCTATGTTAAGTGGACATTCACAAATTCAGTTCTGTAGGACTTTTTTTTTCACCGAGTCTGTCTTTTTAAAAACCATATATCAAAAATTTATACTTGGAATATAAACCACTTTATGGGATAATAGTTTCAGCAGACCTGCAAAATAAAGTTTTGCTGATGGACAAGAGCAAGCCTAACAGGGAGAAATAAACATATTCTCAAGCTCACTGCTGCCATTTGTATTGTCAGGGAGCTTCCTGTATCCATATATCATAAAGACTTAGAGTAGCCTAGGAATTAGTGGTAAGAAGATTTACTAAGTTGTCCTACTCGCTACAACAGTGCGCTTTGTTCAGTCTAGAGGCTTCTTCCATTAGAAGATCACTTGAACTAAAATAACTCCAAGTTAAAAAAAAAAATACTAGACTGTATGCTGCAGTTTATCCCATCTGTTTCTAATTTAATCACACTAATTAGCTGAGCTATCATAAATATATTCCCCTTCTGTCATTGCTGTTCCCATCCTCCGTGTTTGTCTGCAGATGCCATGAGCACTTATTTGTTCTTGCTACACGGTAAACATTGTTATGTCAGGAACCCTGCTGTGATAAAACTTCCCTAACAAACAGTCACCCCAAGGGAAAAAACCAGTGCCCACAGCTCGGTAACAAGTGGTAACAGGCTGTCAGGTGGTGACAAAGGCTACAAGATTCTACCTCCAACAGTTTGTCACATTTCAGCAGTTCAAAGCAAAGATTTTCAGGAGCCCAGGACTAATCCTAACTAATTTTTAGTCTTCATTAGCATATTAACAATGCAGTTTAACTCTGTGTTATCTAGTATGCGTAGGGAAATTGTACATTTTTTTTTTCATAAAGGAGGAAGAGCAAGAGGACTCTCAAAATTTTGCCACTTTTTAAAATATTTGGGAGTTTGTTTAAAAACACAATTTTGTTCCGTTGCTTCTACACAACTTATACATATGATTTGTGTGGATGCAGCAGTCACAAAATTTAGCTTGAGAAATTTTGCAGGAAAACATTTAACTTCCATTTTCTGTTTCTCTGTTGATATTCCATAAACTATAATCAGGTTGTGCTTTTTAAGATGCCTGTTACTATAGACAGATAAATAAATAATTGAAATCAAATGTTCAGTGTCGGATTTTAGGTTTTATGCAATCCAACTGTAATCCAGGTCATGGATTTAGAAGACACATTTTTCTTATGAAGAAGTAGATTCTGCATGATTCAGAAGACTTTTACACAGAACTGTATTCTCAGATGGATAAAGAGGTGTAAATTCCTCAAAATCAAAGGAACTGATACCCAGGAGGGCAAAGCAGACAAAACAGCCCATCAGCAAGTCAACCACATGAAAGACCACAAAGAAACTCCAAAGCCACCCACGCAGCTGCCTGAGGAGTCTGTCAAGGAATGAGAGGCTCTTGTTCAGCTCATGTTGCTGCTGGAAATGTGTTTGAAGAGCTTGGCAATACATCTGGATTTTAAAAGTGGCACACGAAGACGAGAAAAATGAAATCAGATTGAATTATGTGTTGCAGTACACTGGTGGTGTCACATCTTAGCTAACTAGTATGTAATTTCATTTACTAGATAATGGAACAATCTCCTGCATTTGTTACTTACAGAGGGGCAGCTGATAAACATCTACAAACGTCACTAGATAGTCACCTAAAAGACAAAGAAGATAGTACCTTAAATTGTATTTATTTTTAAATAATATCTGTTCTAGATACCTAGAAACCCTCTGTTTCTGAAAAATTACTACCAGGCCTTGACCTTCAGAGATATATAAAACCGGAATAGGAATGGTAAAGAATCAATCCCTTTGTTTCTACACCCTTCAGAAACTACCAGTACTCAACTGGTAGAGTAACAGAATATCAGAGCTATTGTATCACTTGTTATTACTTTCTACCTGTTTGGTTTATATAAAGCTGGCAGAAATGCCCCATCTTACTGCTTTTCCACCTACAAAGATATGCCTTCTCAAAATTCTGCTTTCTTCAGTAAGGAGGAAAGAAGGATGACAGGAGACTTAAATTTTCAAAAAGTTTGTCAACAAGCATTCAAAACAACACATCTTAAGTTTTGTTCTCTACTACACCAACATGGCTAGCTGTACTGAGATGTGAAGAGAGATTTTGATGAAAAAACACTTATTTTAAACAAATTATTTTAGATGCCTTCAATTTGCTGCAGGGAGTAGAAGGGAGAATGAGGCAAAACCTGGCACACTGAAGGCATTTGTCTTCAACACTTGTTAAATGCTCCCTTGTTTTGTTCATGTTGTCAATCTGCAGCAAAATGAACAGATCTTAAATACACACAGTGAAGACTGCGAACTCCTTATTCAGTCTGTGTTTAATCTTCCACAACACTTTTTGTTTAAATTTGGGAGTGACTCATAGCAGTGGCTTCAGCCAAGCTTAGCACAGACAGACTTTGAGCGTGCCCACACAAATACTGATGAGCCTATTCCCACTGTTGTCTTGTAAGATTCCCACTATCACTTTCTTGAGCTTTTCTGAGGAGAGATTATTCTTTGCATAGGCTTCTGCCAAAGTGTCTCATACTCTGGTGTTGGGAGTAGTCGGAGACAAAAGACTCTATATATTCATTTTGGTTTATGACCTAGATGTGGCAGATTACTTTTTGCATTAGTTCAAATGAAATATCTGTCCTGTGAATTATGCTTTTATAGGTTCTTGCATAATGTTCTTTTATTTACAGTTATAAAGCTCTCCAGGCAGTACCTTTTAAAACAAATTTACGTTGCAACACGATTCTCAAAACTAAGAATCTACTCACATGCCATTGCTCATTGTTCTGCACAGTCAGGAGATTTCAGTGACCTCCCACCTCACCAGACTTGTGCTCCAGACCCTTCCCCAGCTCTGTTGCCCTTCTCTGGACTCACTCCAGCACCTCAGTGTCTTTCTTGAGCTGAGGAGCCCAGAACTGGACATGGTACTTGAGGTTTGGCCTCACCAGTGCTGAGTACAGAGGGGCAATCGCTGCCCTAGTCCTGCTGGCCACACTGTCTCTGATACAGGCCAGGATGTCACTGGTCTTCTTGCCCACCTGGGCACACACTGGCTTGTGTTCAACTGCTGTCAAGCAGCCCCAGGTCCTTTTGTGCTGGGCATCTTTTCAGCCACTCTGCCCCCAGCCTGTAGTGTAAAAACCCTAGGGGATTGTTATTGTGCTAAAATGATCCAAAATCCAAAAGAAAAATTGTACCCCACCTTACTTTTCTGAGATGGATTATTTTCTTCTGGTGAGGTAGTTTGAAGCCAGATCAGTGTTGTCATCTGGCATATTTCCTGGCCACTCAAATGCCCCTGTGAAGCCTAGGGGAGGCTGTGGAAATGCACACCTCGGGGCAGAGTAGAACCTTTCCTTTTGGCACTGCCAGTTTAGGTTACTGGAGATGATCCTGGCACCACACTTGAAGATTCTGGTGGCCTATTTTTAAGTACCAACAGGGTGTAGTGTACTGAAAGTTTTACAACAGTTTAACAGAATACCTGAAACACACTTGTATATATAAAGGTCTAAGAGCCAACCAGTTTGAATTCCTGTTTTAAACCTTTAAATATGCAAGACTGTGTCATATATGATATATACTTTAGTGAGACACCATGGGAAATCATACAACAGTTTAGGATGAGGATAGGGTTGAATTAACGAAATTTGACATCAAGACAGGAGTTGGCTATATTGGAATATCATCCTTAGACCTTTTACGAAAGTTTTGGTGCAAACCCTATACACCCTTTAGTGGCTTTCTACTGCATTGAAGGATAGCTGAACTGTATCTGGCAACAGGCTACTTCTGGCTCCAGGTCTGCCTCACAGTGAAAAGCATACTTGTCAAGCTTGTACTCAGGGAGGGAATTGAAGTGTTTTCCTGAAGAAACTTGGTGGTGACAGCTCTGATTTCAAGTGACACATTTCAGGACTGTTTCTTGGTATGCATGCAGGTAGACTAAGGCTTTCTTTGTCTGTAAGAAGACTACGATTACCTATGGATCCCATAATGAACTTAGAGATCCGATGATTTTCCTGTGTTTAGATGCAAGATCTAAGGTAGGTAAATTCTGAATTGGTAAACCTTAACTTCTGGTCCTCACTTCACCTTTTTTTAAAGATTTTTTTTCTCAAGCTTCATGTAAGACTACTATAATTTTCTCTGTATTTACGAAGTCTAATTTTTTTTAATCCAAGTCACTCTAGTTAACTTTTACTTACAATTTTTACCTAAAATCCTTATCTTTTAATTTTACAAGGGCTGATCTAATACTTTTGTGCACACAGCTGGAAGACTCCACATGTTCCAAGAGATGCATTTTACAATTGACCAGCAAATTAAGATATTTGAGTGTACAATGTCAGCAGGTCAGCCTAGACCTTCGGGCAGCAAATATGACTCATTTCTCTTCTGATTGTATCATACTTTTTACTATTTTCAGATCTATTTCTACACTGATCTCATTGAAAAATTGATTAAAATTTGGGGCAACTTAGCATTACATGAGTAAGCTTAAATACTACATAATGTACCATAACTTACAGGAAGTAAAAGAAGTATCTAGAAAATCTGCTGAGTTCATCCTGTTTATTGTAATCTATAATACAGTATCAACTTGTAAAATGAAACCTGAAAGATACTACTGCCTAGGGATGGAAATATTTCCTCTGTTCACATTCTGGTATAATCCATCAAACACCAGGATAGATCTACAATTTAGATGCTTTCACTGCCAGCTACATTTGACGATGGTAACCAAGGTGGTAAATAATTACCCAGATGCTTTCTTAGTTTTTTTAAAAATAAATTATCTTACAGATACTTAAATCTATCCACCTCTGCATTTATCTAAACTTTTGATGAGATTTGACAGCTTCCACATTCAAGCATCCTTCAAGCTTCTGAGAAGGCTGGAAGACATTCATAAAACTTTGCTGCTAATGCTATAAGATAAAATAAGTTTTGGGCTTCACATCAGCCATGAGGTCTCATCACAACACTGGGGCATAGTGAAAGAAGAAAGGAGTAGTTTCAAATAATATTTGGGTTCACATCATCTGAATGGCTACCAGATGGGGCTCTGAGCTGCCTGGAGATTCCACCTGGGGGGTGTTGGAGTTACCCCTGCACTCTGCAGCAGGATGAATGGGCTCTCTGTGTCACCACTGCCCTGAGCGTGAGATCCAGCTGATCACATCTGGTGAGAGCCTTGAGGCAGGCCACTGGAGCAGACATCAGTAGGGAACCCATGGGCAGAGGGGTTGACAGCGCTTCCTAAATTGTCAAGTTGTTCCTGAACTGTCCATTTTACATGATTTATTAATTCTCTGGGATTAGGCAGTAAGCCTCTGCAGCTAGAGAGAGAAGAACATTTTCAATAGCTGCATGAATTTTAGTGCTGTTGGCTTCAAAAATCCTCTCTCAGTCAGAAGTCAAGAGTTACAACAAAGAGAACAGGAAATGAAAAAAAGTCTGTTTTTTATATATCTATGTAAGTTCCCAATTGTCATAATATGTCATATAAATACAAAATAAGACTAGATTACTTATCTGTAGTACAGGGAATTTTAACAGTAGTTAAAAATATTTGGTGTATCAGGTTTAGCTGTGTATCATACAGCTCAAAACACAGATAATTTTCTGATACTTGAAACATGTGTCCTCAAA
Organism: Sclerurus mexicanus; assembly: GCA_013396755.1. NCBI lineage: Eukaryota > Metazoa > Chordata > Aves > Passeriformes > Furnariidae > Sclerurus > Sclerurus mexicanus. Next base: position 510,692 of record VWZF01002109.1, read on the forward strand.
GTTGGCAAATCGATGTTTACGTGTAGTGAACTTCAGAACTGAACACAAATTTATACATTAGGCTAAATGAAATCTACAAAACTTCCTCTCTACAATTCATATATTAGTTATCTATCAGAGACAATGTATCTCAAAGCACTTGAAAAAAGTAGAACCCAAAGATAATATTCACTCACAGCTTTTGCCTATGAAATCAGGTATTCTAATAAACTACTTCATTTGGAAATGAAATCTACTTCTGTATTACTGCACATTTTAAAAAATATATTGAAATTAAAAATGTGGTAATTTTTAGCTTGTAGAACGGTATGCAGTGGGTTGTTTTGCTTTTGTTAAATAACTCATTAGCTATTTGCTATTTTGCTTCTCAGTATGTATCTTATTGTATCATCATATTAGTGGCATCAGGCAAAGAAGTGTATCTTGTGGAGAGAAAACAAGATAGTACGATTTCAGATTGTTGAGAAAGTTGTGTATCTCTCATCGATGAGCTTTAATTTTCTTATGGTGAATATCATTGCATGATTGAGCTGTGTCCCTTGTGTTCTAGCCCAGTGGATTCCATGTTTGTAAGCAGGATACAGCTGGTTCCACACTAGGAAAGGAGACATCCTGTAGCACTATCCCATTGAAATGGAATCTTTATGCTTGAAAGAACTTCTCTTATTTTCAGCAAAACCAGATTTCCAAGGATTTATCCTCTTATTTGGACTGCCTTTTATTATAAACTATAAGAGGAAGATTGGCAGTAAGCAATCTACTATACAGACAAATTACCCCAGGTTGCCTGTCAGATATTCCTATCAAGAAAGCATATTCTCATCACCTGGTTCTTGCAAGGTATTCACCAATTTATTAAGCATTGCCTCAAAAATGTTCTAATCAAGGAGAAAAAAAAAACCCTGTTAAGGATTGCTGCAGAGTAAATTCAGCTTTGAGATAGGAAATGAGGCATGGTGGTAAATGCTGAAGCAGGAATGAAGGGTACAAAGGCAGCCTGACCAATGCCTCTGAACACTCTTCTACTCCTCACTGTTTTCTTCACAGAAAATAGTTTTATTTCTATTTTACATTCAATTCAATTTCCTTGTGCCTGATTTTTTTTTCTAGTTACATGAAATAAGAAAATCTACGAAACAAGTGCTTTTTGTAAAAGTAAAATATGTGGAAATGTTGTTTCTTTTCAACAAAGAGGTTTTATGTGTTTTCCTCACCTGCTGCACTACGGGAAAACAAACTTCCATTCACTTTGTGCAAACTGTAATCATCTGTACTCTTGCTTTACTGTGCCCATTGCTGCAATTACAGAAATTTCACATTCCCTGAAGAAATATGTTGCAGTTAAAAAATACACACATACATATACATACTTCTGAATATTTTGCAGTCCCAGAGAGAAGGAAATTACTCACTGCCTTCTCAGTTTAGAGGCTGATGCTTTCGCTTGGTGTTGCGCTGCACAGAATAAAACTGATCTGTTCTAAAATTTATAGAAATATGTTTACACGGCAAAGACTAGACACAAACACTGAGAAAAACCCCTGAAATTAACATGAGGAACCAAATATGTTTTCCTACGTTCTATCTCATACTCTGGAATGGAAATGTTTATTTTGCTGGCTGATGTTTATCCACTAAAAATAGCAACAGACTGCAATTTTATAAGATGTGATATATTTGTATGAAGGTTGAGAATGAGCTGAATAAATCAATGATTAATATAGTGATGAGGGACATAATGGCTTATTTCTACCCATACTTGACATCATGCATTAATTTTGTAGAATTATTCAGGTCTTGAAACAGGGCAGAGGAACAATCTTGATGCCTCTCAGAGGAAATGGTGAGAAGATAGCTAGGAAAAAGAGAGCTGATAGAAATAGAACATAAAAAATGTTCATGAAATGTTGTCAAGGCAAGCATTGTAGGCTCCATTTAGTAAATCCAGAAGAAATTTATACCCCAAAAATTAAAGTTTAAAATGTTTCCTTACAGTGAAGATGTCCTGTTAAACATAAGACAAGAAGACATAATGTCACCGCACTGCAATGAGTCCAGTTCAGATTTTAGTAAGCAACTGAGAATTTCTACATGTACAATCACAGACTCATGGAATTGATAATGTTGAAAAAGACCTCTAAGATCACTGAGTCTTGACATTAACCCAGCACTGCCACGTCCACCACTAAACCATGTCCCCATGTGCCACATCCACACGGTTTTTTAACACTTCCAGGGATGGTGATTCCACTGCTTGTCTGGACAGCCTGTTCCAGTGCCTGACCACACTTTCAGTGAAGAAACTTTTCCTAATATCCAATCTAAACCTCCTCTGCCACAACCCGAGGCCATTTCCTCTTGTCCTGTTGCTTGTTACTTGGGAGAAGAGCCTGATCCCCCACCTGGCTACAGCCTCCTTCCAGGTAGTTGTTAGAGATCAATAAGATTCCACCTGAGCTTCCCTTTCTCCTGGCTAAACAACCTCAGCTCCTTCAGCCACTCCTCACAGGACTTGTGTTCCAGAGCCTTCACCAGCTTTGTTGCCCTTCATGGGACACATTCCAGCACCTCAATGTCTTTCTTGCAGTGAGAGGCCCCCTTTCCACTAATGCTGGTGCTTCATTTCTGCAGATAACCATAGAGGTAGATGGGATGGCATGCAGTCTCCAAGGAGGTATGGTACCTCTTAGGCTGTACCCAAACTTGGAACTTTCTTGTTAGCACAGTCTAGCTGGGCAAGTCCTGAGGCTGGTGCAGAGCTCAGCACAAACTTGACCAGCTGCTCCAGCTTACAGCTAGAGTCACCTGAGAAGAACTTTCCACCGAGCAGTATATCTGGACCACAGATCACACCAGCAGCTCACCCACTTCATCTTCATACATAGAGCCAGCACTGACTCATTCTGTGACGGGACATGGAGAGCTGGAATGCCATGGAGGAGCCAAAGGGTCTAGAAGCTACCTCAGCTACCTCACAAGAGAACGGGGAGGTCAGAGTATAAATGTGGGGGAGCCTGAGAGGGGTATTACTACCCCTGGAGGTAAACTTGAATCTGAAAGGGTGTAACTACTGCTTATATAAGGGTACGTCTGTGTACCTGGGGGTACACATATGTATGGCTACTTTAGGATTTGTGATGACAGGTTGTTTAGCTAAGGGGGAAGATTGCAGTGTTAGGACCATATTTGGAAGAGGAACGATTTTTAAGTTTCCTTTCGCAATCCTTGATATGTTTTTAGTTCAAAAACTTTCATGAAATTTGATTTCTCAAAGCAGTTTTATAAATCAAGGGACAAAACACTGATAGGAGAGAACTTTACTGCTACTTAAATGAGAAACTTACAGCTAGCCATAGAAACACTGTTCCCACAGACACACGGCCACCACATAAAGGGAATCTGCTCTGTTATGTTCAGCTCCTTCTCATCAAAACACACAGAAACACATGTCATTTTAAGCACATGCTTAACCCTTTCCTAAGTCAGCCTAAAATGTACCCAGTATTCTTTCCAGCCTAGTAACTGTTGGATTAGATGCATGGAAAGAAAAGGTATAAGAGACTGTGCCTATTCTATGGGACAGATTATTCTTTTAGACTTTCTATACACACTATATTCTTTTTTTGTCCATTCCTGCTTCATTAATATTAATAAAAGCTTGTGTATTCAAGACATTTGTAATACTGCATTACATTACTCAGTGGCTCTAATGATGTTATTTCTTGAATTCCAAATTGACTCCCAGCCTTACTCATTTTACTAGGTATAAATAAGAAAATGATTCATCATTTACAGAAAGCACATTACATAAGTCAGTTCCACAGTTGCACAACTGAGCACACAGACTGTCTGCATTGAAGATACAAATAGGAATAGAAACAGACATTTTCTATCCTTAGTTTGAAATCAAACTTAGACTACTGTACCGATCACGTGAGCTCTGGCTGAAATAAGAACAGAAAACATTCGTCACATGTTTTAGATGTTTCAAACTATTAATAGTCTGGGACTGCTTTTCAAAGAAAGATGGAGCTGTGTTTAGGAAGAGTGTGAATCCCAAGTACAACTGTTGCAAATAAAAGCTTTGTTTCTTTGATTCTGCTGGATCCCTCATGAGGAAAACTTCCTCCATCTGTAGTACATATAACGGGTTTGCAATTCTAATGAAAAGTGTTAGCTACAGGCAGGTTATACAGCATCAAAACTCCAGTACATTCAGCACTGTGCTGTGGCCTACAGATGTGACTCCAATAATAGTAAGTGAGCTCATCCTCAGTGTGGAAGATTATTCATTAGGGAGAGAATAATGTAAGTGATATGACCATTACATCACCTTTTCCTCTATATTATTCTCACTACAGCTGACAGGGAAAACATTTCTCAGTTTTAAGTTATATTATTTTCAAATTTTGCAGAGTCTAGATAAAAGTGGTGTTTGAAAGAATATGTAAAGATTTATTTGATAACAAAGAAGGGCTGATGCTGCAGTGTTGAATTGCCTGTTCATTATCTGCTTTCCTCCTGTAGTTATTTCATATTATTACATTCCACATCTAGTAACACTAACTCTTTTAATTTTGGAGTAAAGATTTTCAAGAAATTATATTTTAAACCTATAGAATCACAGAATCACAGAATGAGGGCTTTTAGTTGAAATATAGGATCAATCTGATTATTGTAAAAGAGATCTTAGTATCAAACTCAAAAGAAAACTGCCAGAAGTTACAATCTCAGGAAAATTTATGTTCAGATTTCAGCAATATCATGTTTTGATGAGGATGTAATGTAGTCAGTCAAGAAATATGAAAAGATTTCTTAGCTTCTTCTGTGCTTTTGATAATACTGGTTTATATTCCTATGGTCAAGGATGAGGAGAAAAACACATTCGTTATGATTAGGATAGAATTTATCATGATAGTGTGTTTACTGATACGACTGCACAAAGGAGGGAATAATGTAAACCAAGACCAGACACCTTCCTAATTTTGAGACTATGACACTCATAATTTTGAAATTATGCATATTTTAATCTCATTTTTCCAGATCAGACTGCTGTTCCACAATGTTCTCAGCACCTGCCATCAGAATGAGAATTATTATGAAGAGTTTTTAAAAGCCTTAGCCTAGGCTATGTCAGTACAGACATACACATTTGTATGTCATGGCCTAGTTTTTCAAGTTCCCACTAAATAAGGATGCTGTGAGGATTTAGAATGCTTCTGTGCAAATCTTGTCTAGCATTTCTAGAACTGAACTGATGTAGCAAAACAATACCAGCTTCAAAATGCAAACTGTAGTCCTATTTGTGCTGCAGACACTCTTCAGACAATTAATACATAAAGTTTTTAAAAGAAACCCTTTTGCTCCATTTGATGGAATATTAAGGTGAGAAACAGGAACAGTTTTCATTCAGTTCTGCAGCTTTCACTGGTGTACACCTCCTTGCACAACCACTTGCTACTGTCAGTATTAATAGGAAAGAAACATGTTGTTGGCTTAATCACAAGAGAGAGCAACTGATCCAAGTATTTTGTGTAAGGAAATCATTACAAAATATTTACCCTGGTTTTGGTTTCTTTGCCACGGTATCTACCTCATGCACTTGTTGCATTCCCAAGGATTTCCTGCTGTTGTGTGCACCAAGCTGGTTTATAACACGTTTCTGCTTCTGTACTATATTGTTTTTCCTGTCCAAACAGTTACCAAGCAGTGCAGTATCGGTCCCCATGCCGTGTAAATGCTACAACATCAATAGACAAGTGTACCAAATACAACTAAATTAAATTCTGGAAATCTGCTCATAGAGAAACGTTTTCCTCTCATTTCTATCCTTCTCAGATGTGAATGGAATAGAAAATGTTTGCTCTGTTTAAAATGTGGCTATTTCTGTAGAACCATAGGTGGTAACTATGATTTATAAGTTATCTTTAAATGGAAGATTTTCCTGATTTAAAGCATAGCAATGCTCTCAGAGTTTACATTTCATGAATGCAGACACACTTGCAGACTGGTGGTTTCAGAAAATGGGTTGCAAGGACCAAGCCAATTTGGTGAACAGTGCAATAAAGACAGTCTGGTTTACTACAATATGACATCCTACTTAAACTGACATTTCTTGCCTTTTGGGAGTTTTTTTGTTTGTTTTGTTTTATTGGGTTTTTGGAGGTTGTTTTTTTGGGGGGGAGTGGCGTTGTTTTTTTTGTTCTCCTTTCTTCCCTTATCCCTACATTCCAGTCTTCTTTTAGGCATTCTGTCTATTTTGGACTAGCAATTGGCAATATGTGCCATGGCTGCCGTGGGGTTATTGTGAGCACGTTGGCTCACTGGTACCCACATGGATTAGGTAAGAAACTACAGCTTCTTGTGTGGAAGAGATGGTGGGTTGGAACAGCTTTCTCCTACCATGGAGGCTTTCTCCCATCACACACCCAGCTTGACTACATCCATTTCTGAGAGTGAGATTTGAAGGTTTTCTCCCTTCCCCTGGGATTAAAGATGGGGATGAGCACTAATTAGCCACGTGCTCCCACAGCACAGTGCTGCAGCTTGTTTACCTCCCAGAGTCCACTGCACCCCTGAGGAAAAGTCATAGTGCGGCGGGTTTTGTCTTTTAAACATTTTAACTTCAGTTTTACCAAGAAAAGTTCAACATTTTTAGCATTACTAGGAGGAACAAAAAGAATTCTCACAATGGTACCTGGATTCCATAGAGGAGAAAACAAATACTGTTTTTCTTCTCTTTTTGATTTTTCTTGTTCATCAAGCGATTCACACATTTGGTGTTAGGTGCAGCACTTTGCTCCCTGTAACATATAAAAATGAGAGTTTGAAAATAAAAGTAACATGTAGAATCCACTATATGGACAAGTAAACTATAAGCAAAAAGTCAGAAATAAATAGAAGAAACTCCTCCAATCCTTTAATGCAGTGATGCTTAAGCAATTTTTTTATTGTGAAACTGTGACTTGAATGAAGCACTATTTAGGACCGGCAGCTAAATAGTGGAAATTTAAACTGTATTCTGATTTTTTTTTGCTATTTTTCCTTACCATGACTGCCTAAGAATGGTAAAAAAATGTTCTGCTTTGTTTGTCTTTTATAAGTTCTGACTCAGTGGCAGGCAAGTACTACTTACGGGCCTGATGTAAAGCCTAGTGAAGTCAACTGGAATGTTTCCAATGGCTTAATTAGACTTTGGATTGGGTCTGAAGTGCAGCAATTTACTCAACTCTGGAGCATAAATTACAGACATAAAAAACAAATTATTTGTGTGTTGCTGGATTACTGACAGCAAAATGTATGATGTCAGAAAAATAATAGGCAGAGATAGCCTGCACAAGTTGGAAAAGCTTAAAATACAGCCAAAGATAAGGAAACACTCTTTGGCAGGAATAGAGACACTCTCAGTTTCAGTGCCAGTGGTGGAAAGTTGAGTAAATTGACAGACAATTGTGTGATTAATCTAGTAGGGGAAGACACTGTGTGTCTCACTCAGTCCCCACTCTGCTGCCTGATCACTGGACTAATCTGGGTGAGATGCTAGTCTGCTGTCAGAGCAGGAAGGGCTCTGGATCTGTAACAACCAATGGAGACCCCTTTGGAAATGTTAAGAATTCCAGTGGCCTAAACTGAGAGCAGAAGTGAACAATGTCAGCCAAACACACCAGCTGAGTTAGTTGCTAGAGTAAGTACAACAGTGTTGAAGAGAACTGAATGTGAATGTTACTTTACAAGAAGTCAAGCAATCTCTACCTGAAACATTTTCTTGTAGAGAAGTATCTCCCAAACATTGTTCTTCCAAAATTTCACACTGTTTGTTTTTACGAGTTAGGAGTGTTACAGTGAGCTTTCAGTCAAAGCTTACTTAATTTCCCCTTGTTTGAAAACCTCAGGATGCCAACATCTTACCTAACTAAAATATTTGTTACAAAGTGGTTATTTGGTTGAACCAGGTATTCCTAGGTGAGCATTTAATATCAGCATACAAAAACCCAATCACTGAAGAGTTATTCTACTTTGTAAAAAGATTTATTTTGGAGTAAACCACTTTTTTTGGTTTGTTCTGGAAGAGCCTATCCAAGCAAGAGCTGTTATCCTGGAATAGCTGATTGTGCAACAGTTATGTCAATCTACTAGCTCGGTGTATGTACCTTTAGCTTCACTTTATTAGCAAATCAGGAAAGATTTTTAGTTAGAGACTTATTTATATAAAATAGTCTCTATTTTAAAAAAGTTAAAAGAAACATGAAATGGGGATTTAATGTGGGCAAAATACCTTTGCATCAGTACGTAATAGTACCTTGTAAGCCACAAAACTGTAAGACACCTATATTTTGTTTATAAAGCTGATATGTAAAATAAAAGCGTATTTTTAAAGAGATACAAAGATCCAAGTTCGACTTTAAAATCAAGTGCATTTTTTCAATTAACAGATTTTGTCTTACATAAATTTATATGCACAATTTATTTATGTAGTAGCATTTCCTTATTTAAGGAATCTTTTGCTATTAGAAGCCATCTCCCTCTCCCGAAAGCAAACAACTATCCCTGTGAATAAGTAAAAAAAAATCTTAGCATTCTCTTTCCATTCAACTTTCTCTGTATTTTGACTCCCTTTGTTTTCACAAATCCTTTCACAATGAAACAGGTGTGTACAGAGAAACAGGACAGACAACTGGAAAATAAAAGTCACAGGGGTTTCTTTCCATTATTACACCAGATGACACAGTAACAAACACAGATAAGTACTGGACAAACAAACCTTTCCTCAGGTCACACCTGTGCCTTAAAGTGTGGCCATTTTTTACCACTCTATCAGTTTAATTACAGATTCTCCTCACAAACACTTCCTCACTTACTGCCTCAAATTGTCATGGTTATCACAACATTACCCAAAATGGAACAAAAAGAATGAGAAAGGGAAAATCATAGAGAGAAGAAACCCTTGGAATAATGCTTGGAAAGAAAAAAATTTAGTAACTGGAAATGCTTGTCTTTTAAAAACCTTTATGCAAGAAAAGATGCTTTGAGAGAATTCTTTCCCTTTCTTTTTATACTGCTTCTCATAGAAGAAACTGTTGTCTTTTTCTGCTGTGCAGATCGACACAACCTCACCTCACACATCCTTGCTTTGGTCCAGTGAAATTTTTTGTATGTGTACTCTGTGAATAAATGTCAACAGATAATAAACTATTTGATGCAAAAAGCTTTGTTTAGCATTATTAAAACAATTTTGGTAGGATTCCCAGGCAGAATTTTTATACCCTTTTTCTCCACATAAGATGGACAATTAAACAGTATGAAAAGTGACTTCCAGCTCTCAGTTTCATCTCATTTGGGAGCAATTTTGATTTAACAGCTAGACTTGTGTAAAATACAAGGAGCCAGAAGGGTTTAACATTTTCAGGAAGGCAGAATTACCTTGGGCTACTCACTTAACTGTCATTTTATTTAGTGAAACTATCTGTAATACTGGGTGAAAACATCCCCCACCCTCCAAAAAAAGCCCCTAGCCTCATTGAGAAACAAATGCTTAAGTCTGGTTCTCTTCTCCAAAATGACTGAATTACTAAAAAGAGCAAGACAAATAGGGCATGAAAACAAGACATTCCTTTATCAGCCTTACAAGTCAAACTGAGATACAGCTGCAATGAAGGCCTACTCAGCAGCAGTGTTGCAGATCATCGAGCTAAAAGCCAGCACAAAATACACTCCGATGTCTACTTGGTTATTAAATGCTTACTTTGAAACTAGGAGTCAAAATTCAGACTTCATTTATATAGCTACAACCTCACTGACTTCAGGGAAAAAAAACAGTGGAAATACGTGGAGTAGCATCCTGTGAAGTCTGAACTTCATGCACATAAAAAAGAGACTTTTAAGTCAAGGAATAGGCACTGCATTCTTTGTTGACACATGGGCTTACTTGAAAGCACTGTGCATTTTTATGGTACTCTATCAAAGAGAAAACAGTTGTTCTAATTGTTCTAATCTGGACAGTAGCTCAGAGTATCTCATGGAAAAAAGCAACACTATTACCATGTAAAGATGCACAGCAAATGGAAAATTAATCTGGCAGTTAAGGCACAAGAATAGAGATCAGGAACCCACCCAAGTTCCATTTCCAAATACATCAGACACTTCCTGGATGATCATGCACATATCATGAAATTTTGTTTCCTCATCTACAAAATGGATAGAACAGCATTTGTTAAAGAAGTTCTGTGCTTTGAGACTGAGATGAAAAAAGGCTTAAAAGGCCTGCAGTTAGGGAGGAACTGCACATGGTTACCTATGGCAGTCTTACTCAATTCTTCCTCTTTTCCATTAGTGTTCCATTCAGTTAATTTGGCATATCATTGAAAACATTCCGCAGTAGAGGCATACACAGTTTAAACTCCCCAGTGAGTCACCATCAGCTGAATTAATACTAACTCTTAGACAAAATGCACATGAATTTTGTACTTACAAACATGCAGAAGGCCTGCATCCTCCTGAAATGCAGAAAATCTTTGGTTTCAAACACCATTACTTGTAGTGATTCACAAAAAACCCAGTAGTATTTTCAGCAAAGCAGTGTGCTAGCGGTGTGCTGTGCTTCTTTTCATACTCCTAATCACAACTAGATCCTGCAATTCTGTCATTTCACGCATCAGCAATAGAACTTGACCTTGCCACAGCACAGGGAGCCACTAATGGATCACCTCAGCATACAAAGAGGCTCTCATGGCATCAGGCCAACAAAACAGTGCATTTCTGTGCCTGTACACAGCTGGCAGAACCAGAAGAGATGGGAGAACAACCTGGCAATCCCCCATTGCTTTATTTACACCTCGGAGGTGTTGTACTACAATGGTTGGGGTCAGACCGAGCTCAGAAAATTGGACATTGCTCAGCCTTGTGTTCTTGGAGCTCCTTAATTTCTTTTGTCAGTGTAAAATCTCTTTTTCTGTTGCGGTTTTGACTGTTCGTTTGGGAGTTTTTTGGTTTGTTTTTTTTTTTGGAGAGGGAGAGAACGCGTGGAGTATACTGCCTGTGTTCCCCTCCCAAGACACCAGTGCCAAGTCCCTGCTGTTCTCTCATCTCATGCCCCCAAATGCCTGGGGAGCTACTGTCATCTAACGACCAGCAAGCCGAACTACAACGCACGGCCACCAGCCTTACCAGCCCGAGGAACATCACTGCCCCCGGCCGAATGCCACGGATCGTCACTTCTTCTGCGGCTGACAACAGCACAGGCACGAGGGCTACATCTGGAATGGCAAAAAGAAAAGAAAAATAATTAATTCTCATTACTCAACAAGATTTTCTCATGCAAAACCCATCTCTTTGCGTTTTTTTTTATTTACCAGTAGGGCTTTTTTATGAATATGATTTCTCCTGATTTTATTTATGAATATAATTTCAGTGCACTTGCACTTCAAACAAAGCTGATAGTACTACAAACTGCTGCTCATTCCAAAACACATCAGAAGTCAAAGAACAAGTATTCTGCAACAATATTAGAGGCTTACATGTTTGAATGATATTTTTCAGCTTTGTTAAAAGACAGGCTCCCCCAATCATGAAGAAAAGTATGTGTTTTCTAGAAGAACCTAACTTTGTGCTCAGTTTTAAATGTGAGCAAAAATATGGTTCTTCCCTGGTAACTTTTCTGGGTCTCTAAAATAAAATAATAATAAAATCAATTGGGTTGGTTGATTTAAAATTTAATTATAAACATCTTTGCTTTGCAAAACATAATAAAAACAATAACAATAACAATAATAACAACACAAAAGTAGCATTATTAAGCAGTATGGACTTGCTGTTCCAGCTGCTGAAGGTTTCATCTCAGTTCCCTGAAGTGTGGAACCATTTTTGCCAAGCCTTTTTCCGCAAGCAAGGTGGCAGTATTTCCTTAATTTCTGTTTATTCAACCAGCTCACTTAAATGAATTATCCCAGATGATTTTTTTTTCATTATTTTCATCTATAAATTAAAAAGAGCTGGAGATGACAGGATGATCTCTACTAGTTCTACACGCCTGAAAAACTGAGTGTTCAAATCAATTAAATTATCTTCCTACAAGTATATTTCCATTTTTTAACAAACCTTTTTCAACACAAAGCATATTTAGACAATCTTCTTAAGAAGAAGGTACAAATACACTTACGGTAATCTTATTTAACTAAAAGCAGCTATAAAGAGGGCTTTTTTTCCTCATTATTTTCTTTTAATTCCTGTATTTATCCAGTAGGAGTTTGACATGAATCACAAATGGAAGTGTAATAATTACTTAGCAAAAAAAGAAATGAAACAGTCCTCATCTTCCAAAGCAGTGAAATGTATGTAAAAATTAAGACTGGATACAAATGTAATGTTAAAGTCTGAAATGTCTCAGATGTATGTAGCTATGGCATGCCCCCTTTGTTAGCAAAAAGAAATGCTAAATTATGCATAATCTGAACATTTTAATAGTTACCAATCAGTGAAAAATCAGTCTTTAAGAAACAATACAACTGTAATTTAAGATGGTAAACAATCATTTAAATAACAGTTTTCTGTTCAGTGATTTGATTAATTTTCATGATGACTTATTTAAACCTCTCCTCTAATACAATGCTATTGTTTACTCATTCTGAGCTACAGGAACTATTTTTTTCTGCAAATACTGCTGCCAGACTCCCTGCTTATTCTAGCTGCAGTCACACACTGACTTCTGTAAACAGGGTTATGGCATTGGTTCCTCTGGACAGGGGGGAAGCTTCTGGCAGCCTCCCCTGTAGCCCCCCTCTGCCAAAACCGTGCCACACAACCCCAATACGAGGCTGTGGGAGTATAAAGAAACTGTGAAAAGAGGACTTTTTGGGTACAATGTAGCTAACTGTTCACATTCCCTACAGCCATATCCTACAATTCAAACCCGATTACCCATGGTTTATTTTTATACCACTAAAGGTGTTCTTTTGAACGGATATGGCTCTGCCAGCTTCCTTCATTTTTTTTTCTTTTTTTTTAAAAATTTTTTTTTCCCTCAGAGCATACATTTATATCACATAGCACTCCAGGCCCCTCATCTAACTCCAGAGCTATACTAGAATCCTGTATTAATGTGTGTAATGTTTCTCTGCATATGTACAAGCCACCTCACAAACTTCTCCCTGTGTTCTGCTGCTCTCTTCTGATCATCAATACCTCAAGTGACAAATCTGGCTTTGAATTAATTGAGGTTAGACAGACTTATATCTTCCCACTTGGCAGTCAAAATCTGAGAGTGAAAGGCACTATAAACTCATGAAGACAAATTATTTATCTTAATTTATCTTTAATGTTAAGACTACCACATTTAGCCAAGTTTGCACAGAAGAAAAGAAAAGGAAAAGGACTGTTTATAATATCTGGTTATCTACTGGTTCCTACTCTTCCCTCTCATACATGTTTGGAATCAATCTGCTGGTTTTGAACAAATATGAAAGAGAAACAGAACTCTCTAAGATGATAAAATTCTCTAAGTATCATGAAAAGCAATATCTGAGACAAGGAGAAAGACCCAAATTACTGTCTCTGTTGAGCACTAAGGTTACCTGTCCCCTTTGGCCTCCTGGCTGGACAGTGAGAACATGCCCAGCCCTACTGCCCAAACCCACAGCGAATTCCAGAATCAGGACGTGGATGTACCGCAGGGCATGTCAGACAGCTAAAAGTCTAACGGGGGGCCAAAGCAATGACTGTGGCATCCAGAAATAAGGGAACATGGCAGGAAGCTCATGTTATTGTTGTGGCAAGACAGAGGTATAGCTGATGTAAACACAGAGGACACAAAATTGCGGGAAACCAGTACTGAGTATTTCTGCTGCTGCAAGATCAGCTATGCTTAGAATACAACCATTCATAAGCTCTGAACTCTTGTAAATGCCTTGACTAACCACAAAAGCCTTCTTGCCTCAACTCTCAATATTGCTTGACTACACAAACTATGACTTCAGACCAGCATCTTCAGGACATTTTATAAAGAAGTCTTCCTCAAGGGTAGAAGGAATGGCTTTCACCACAACATGGTTTTTTATCATTGCTGTTGTACTTAATGGTACCTATTTGTCTTAAAAAATCCAACCAAGGAAAATTTTCTTTCCCAAATTAGGGACTGCAATGGGATACTCTGGCCAGAATCTGACAACATACCTCCTACAGCAGCATCAAAAACACTTCTGCTAGAGAACTAAGAAACGTGACCACCATGCCCCTTTTATCCTGTCTTTTTCATTCTGTGTAGGACAGTGCTAATTAGCTGCTCCCGCAGGAATTCACTCCAGAAACTCAAACCAGCCCTTCTCTTTCTTGCTCTAATGTGCTGAGATATTAAGCTGCCCATCATTTTTTACGTGTTGCCCACCTGAATGTTAAGCATCTCAAATCTGATGTGCTATTAAATCTGCATGGAAGGAAAACAGTTCAAATTTCAGGCTGGAGTTCTAGCTTTGACCAAAACTGTCCAGAAGGCAAAAAGCTACATGATTACTATATATTTAAAGAAAGATAATTTCAAACTCAAGCAGACTGCATTTCTGTAGTTCCCTGAGAGGTACTGAAGGACTGTAGATCCTGGGAGTGTATGATCTTTGACTCATGCATAGAGCACAAAGATGCAGTCAGCTATAAATAGCATGCAGGAATAATGTAACCATTACTATATTCTGCTATAATTGTGCTGTTATTCTGCATGATGGACACGAAATCCAGGTCTATTCTTCATCAGCAGAATTAAAACCAAGTTTGTCTACACAGAGAGACCCATAAATAGAATGGTTTATGTTGAAGACCTATAAAGATGCGTCAAGGAAGTTCAGATTCCACATTAGGAAAAGGATCTCCACTGAGAGGGTGCTCAGTCACTGGAAGTGCTCACAGCACCAAGCCTGTCAGAGTTCAAGGAGCTCCTGGACAAGGCCCTTAGTCACATCGTTTAGCTTCAGGTAGTCCTGCAAGAAGCAGGGGGTTGGACTTGATCATCCTCATAGGTCCCTTCCAACTCAAGATATTCTACAATTCTATGCTCTTACCCCTCTATATCCAAGACTGATCCCATCACCCACTAATGGCAACAGAAATATTCCTGCCAACTTAATGAATTAAGGGTTGGACTGAACTATTTATGCTACCTCTAATGTCAGGAGAAGTTTGTTTTTACATTTCAACAGGTAACAGAATCACTTACTGTTCAATTATATTGTATATAGATTTCTAAAAGCTTCTGCATGAGGGGCACGACTGTTTTGTAGATGTCAGTATGGAGACAACCTGGATAATAAATTGCAAACATTCACAGAAGACTCCAAAGCCCAGTAACTGTGACATGTCAGAATGCACATATCTGATGGGGAAACAATTTTACCATGGAAGAATTAAACTAAAACTATGAGAAGACAGTTCAGATTGGGTACAATGGGTTTGGGACAACACAAACTCAACACCCTTGGTCTCTCAGACTGGAGTTTGACAAGGATCTGGCCTGGCACTACACCAGAACCAAAATCAGTCATCTCCTCTTCATCTATTTTCTTTTTCCCACCTTCTTCCTCTCTTTTGCTGCTGCTCACGCAGCAAATGCACAACAGAAAGGTTTGAAGACCTGATCTCACTGAAAAATACTGCAGGGGAATTCTTGGCTGTCAGCTGTCAGATTTCTCAGGGTGCCTCACTGCTTCACAAAGGCAGGCACACAGAGGCACTACAGGCTTAAATGTGTACTGTAACTTTGGAAACTTACAGCCAGATAGGGTTAAATGACTTACACTGGATTGTTTTTTAACCAGTGTTCAAAAGTACTGTTCACATGCTAACTTCTAGTTAACACTCACAGATGTGGCAGGCTGAAATGTACCTTACCAGATAAGCATATAACTTCATATTCTATTTGAGCAAAACAAAAAGCTCATTTCAGACAAAAATCTCATCATGGACTACTAAGCAAACAGGCAACTTAAAAGTGTTTTTTTCTAACCAGATCACCCTTTTATTTTTTTAAACTATGTTCCCTTAAGCATTAGGCTTCATCACCACTATTAATATTCATGCTAGCTAGCTTGAAGTATATAAATTTCTCCTAAACAATTTGGCTTGATCATGTGTTTGAGTGATGATCAGAAGATCCTAGAACAGTTAGGGTTGGAAGTGACCTCGAAGCTCATCTAGTTCCCACTCCCTGCCATGGTGTCCTGGTTTTGGCTGGCATAGGGTTCATTTTTTCTTAGTAGCTGGTACAGTGCTCTGTTTTGGATACAGTATGAGAAAAATGTTGACACATATACTGATGTTTTGGTTGTTGCTAAGTAGTGCTTACCCTTAGTCAAGGACTTTTCAGTGTCTCATGCTCTGACAGTAGGAAAGTGCACAAAACGCTGGGAGGAGCATGGCCAGGGCAGCTGACTCATAGAATGGTTTGGGTGGGAAAGGACCTTAAAGATCATCCAGTGCCAACCCCCCTGCCATGAGCAGCGACACCTTCCACTAGACCAGGTCCCTCAAAGCCCCATCCCATCTGGCCCTGAATGCTTCCAGGGATAGGGCATTCACAAATTCCCTGCAAAACCTGTGACAGTGCCTCAGCACCCTCACAGTAAAGGATTTCTTCCTCATATCTAACATAAACCTGCTCTCTTTCAGTTTAAAGCTATGGACATAGGGACAGAGCTTATCCTGTCACTACAGGCCCTTGCGAAAAGTTTCTCTCCATCTTTCCTGCAGCCCCTTTGGGTATGGGAAGGTGCTCTAAGGCCTCCCCAGACCCTTCTCTTCTCCAGGCCGAACAAGCCCAGCTCTCTCTGCCTGCCCCACAGGAGAAGTGCTCCAGCCCACCCATCCTCTTTGTGGTCTCCTCTGCATCTGCTCCAAAAGGTCCTCGTCCTCCTTATATTGGTGCCCAGGGCGGGATGCAGCACTGCAGGTGGGGTCTCAGCAGGGCACAGGGGCAGGATCACCCCCCTCCACCTGCTGCACACGCTGCTTTACAAGCAAGCATTTTAGCTGGGAAAAAAACCCCCAACAAACCAACCTAATGTGAATTTGCTACGCGCCTGCTTACTCTTCCCGCAAGCCGCCCACACTGATTTACAGGCATTTTATGTATTTGCTGGCGCCTGTTGGAGCGTTTCTGGGGAAGCGCATCAGGCCGTGAGGAGGGTCTCACACACCCTTGCTGTGACAGCACGCACCGCCCGAGGGCAAACCTCTCCTGCCCCGCACCTGTCCCTCCGGCTCTCAACTCTTTTAAAAAAAAAAATTAAAAAAATCACCTGTCAGGACAATAAAAGAGGCTCTCAGAGCCGCGTCCCGGCGGCACACGGAGCGCGCACGCACGGGCTCCCCGGCCGTACCACCGCGGGCCTGCCGGGGGAGCCNGAGGGGCCGCCCCTGCCCCGCTGCCCCTGCCCCCGGCCTGGCTCGGCCCGGCCCGGCCCGGCCCGCTGGGAGGAGGCGCGTGGCGAACCGGGAAGGGGCGCGGGCCGGGCTCGGGAGAACCCTGTGCCCTGTCCCGGGTGCCTGGCCCAGGGGTCGGCACGAGGCAGGCCGCGGAGGGGGTCACAAAGCCCGTCCTGGGTCGCGGATAAAATGTTGGATTTTTTCGGGTTGAGTCAGCTTCCTGGGCTGATTCAAGTGCAGGGGCAGCGAGAGGAGGAACTCGTGGCTGGGGCCGCTGCACGTGGTGGCTGAGAGTGTTCATAAAGCTACTTGCTAATTAGAGCATCTGTAGTAACTCTCATTAGAACATCTGTAGTAACTCTCATTAGAACATCTGTAGTAACTCTCATTAGAACATCTGTAATTCTCATTGGAACATCTGTAATAACTTGCGAGTTATAATTTGGCCATTCTTATCTTGATGGAGCATTTATTTTATTGCCATGGGGTTTCGGATTGCCTTTGGGCGGGTGCATTTCTCCTGCTTAGAAGCTGTGTGTGTACAGGGTGGATTTCTTAAGCAAGAGCTAACCCTTTTCAGAAATTGATTGATTCTTGTGCAGCAGCACTTGGTCAAAAACCTCTGTGGGTCACCATCGCTCGTTCAGCTTCAGGAGTTGGTCACAAAAAGCAGGCTTTTAGGACACTGACAACTAGATGTCTTTAATTTTCTGTGCACTTATCAGAACCACGTTTACATCCTGTCACGTAGCAGATGACCTCGTGTGTATAGGCATTCTTGAGTCTAACAGATGTGATGAAAGGCGTTTGCCTTTGCCCTCATGAGCCTTTAGAATCACAGCGAGAAAAGGCTGAAATATGTGGTAAGAGATTTGTGAACATGTTAGAGGATAGTTCTGCCTCTAACACTAACAAGTAGGGTGAGGAAAAAGAGAATATTCCTAGGAAACTCTGTAAGTGAACAGTAGTTTGATAGCTCTCAAAAGCATCTTGCCAAATCACTTTTATCTACAGAAGAGGCATGTCTCACGTGCAGGACTCTGCTAGCCTAAGTTCCTTAAGTGAATATGGTAGCTGAGTCAGTGGCAGCAACTGTTTATAGTTCAGTCTTGTTAGATGACCTTTCCCATCTTCTGGTGAGAAGTTTGAGCTTCCCCTCCAGCCCCTCGCTGGTATTTTTATCTTGCCTTCCTTGTCTCAAACATCCCCATGCTCCTTAACTAGCTCTCCTCTCAGATGCTGTTAGGGTTTTACTTTCACTTCTTCCAGTTTCTATTCTCCTTGTCTACAGAGATTCTGGACTCTGCACTTATTTCCAATACCTTTCTGGCGAAGCTGAGCTTCTGTTAGGAAAAGAGGGTTTGATACTGCTTGTACAGAGCTGGTAGACCACTAGACTCAGCCTGGATTGTAACTTCTGCTTATTCAATCCATTACTATTACATACAGATCTTGGTTCAAATCACTGTCCTCCCTGGTCTTACTACTGTCAGCTGAAAGTAAAAATCAGGGGGTTTGGTCTTCCTGTTTTTGCCACTCTTTCCTGCATTTAACTCTGCTCACTTAAGCTAAGAAGTAGCTAATAGCATCTTATTTATCGCCAGTGCTACTGGGGGTTTTGTAGCTCCCCCTCCCAGCTATGGTGTACAACCACAGTGAAAAAAGCCTCAGGAGTTTGGAGAGCATCCTTTCTTGTCACATCTTCTGCATCAAGTCCATCAAAAGCCTGTTTACAATGCCAAGCAAAATTTAATCATGTAATTGCTGTAAAAATGTTTCTGGCTTCTTACAACTAAGAGTGGCGTACAAGAAAAGTAGTACATTAGAAGTGTTGAATGGCTATAGCTTCTTTAAATCTGGTTTTGTTTAAACCTTCTTTTACCATCTCTGTTTTATTTCCGTCTTCTTTTCTGCAAGTGGATGGGGTTAAAAAGTAATCTTGCAATGTCATCTGTTGAGGGGGAGGGAAACAACCCCAAACCAAACACAACCCAACTAAATCCACAAACCCCACATACTGCGGATTAGCTTTCAGACATAGAATCATACAATGTTAAGTGGCTGGCATGAACCTTAAAGATCATCTAGTCCCAATCCTGCCATGGGCAGGGACACCTTCCACTAGGCCAGGTTGCTTATCCAACCTGGCCTTGAACACTGCGGGGGGTTTTGGCATCCACAAATTCTCTGGGCAGCCTGTTCCAGTGCCTCACCATCCCCACAGTAAAGGATTTCTTCCTCATATCTAACGTAAGTTTCTCCTCTTTGAGGCTATTCCCTTGTCCTGTCACTGCAGCTCCTGATGAAGTCCCTCTCCGCCTTCCCAGTAGGCCCCTTCAGATACTGGAGGGGGTTGCTCTTCTCNATACTGCGGATTAGCTTTCAGACATAGAATCATACAATGTTAAGTGGCTGGCATGAACCTTAAAGATCATCTAGTCCCAATCCTGCCATGGGCAGGGACACCTTCCACTAGGCCAGGTTGCTTATCCAACCTGGCCTTGAACACTGCGGGGGGTTTTGGCATCCACAAATTCTCTGGGCAGCCTGTTCCAGTGCCTCACCATCCCCACAGTAAAGGATTTCTTCCTCATATCTAACGTAAGTTTCTCCTCTTTGAGGCTATTCCCTTGTCCTGTCACTGCAGCTCCTGATGAAGTCCCTCTCCGCCTTCCCAGTAGGCCCCTTCAGATACTGGAGGGGGTTGCTCTTCTCCAGGCTGAGCAGCCCCAGCCTCCTCGGCCTGTTTTCGTAGGGGAGGTGCCCCAGCGCTGTTATCACCGTGGTGGCCTGCTCTGGACCCGCTCCAGCACAGCTGGGTGTGCTGGCCGCGCCGTGGCCCCAGGGCCGGCCCTCGGGGAGGGAGCGCTGCGCTGGCTCGGCTGCACCTGAGCGTTCCAGCCACCGCCGGCCCGTGCGGGGTACGAAACCAAAGCGCTTTGGGATGGGCAGGGCTCACGGNGCCGGCCCCCGCGCCATGCGGGAATAGCGCCGCGCCGGCCATGGACCGCTACCTGCGCTCCCAGGGCTTGTACAGGAAGAAGGTGGCCAAGGATGGATCCTGCCTTTTCCGGGCCGTGGCCGAGCAGGTAACTCCTGACGCGGTGAGCCGAGCCCCGAGCTCCTCGCCCCGAGCGTGGGTCTCCTCGGCGGGGGGTCATCGGGGTTAACCCAGGCACGTAGAGGTTAAGGCTACACAGCCGCGTGCCGGCGAAAAACGTGACCATTAGGATGGTTTCCGCCCTGCGAGGTGGGAAAAGTTGTGCTTGCACAGCCGGCTCTTCTCACCAAGAAATCCTTACCTGTTTTGACCTTCCAGCGCCGCCTCGGGGCTTTTTTCAGTGTAGGAGTTCAGCGCCGGAGCGCAGCGGCTGCGTACGGGGCTGTCTGCGGGAGGGAGCTCAGCGGAGACAGCTGGAGGGCCGCGCTCTGAGTTTGGTTAATTGGCTTACCATGAAATTAGAGAAAGCGAGTAATTTATTTTCTGTTCTTCCTGTTGAATTCCCCTCCCCCATTTCAGTGCTGGTGTTAAAGGAAAAAAGTGACAGCGTCATCTTGTCTTAAGTACAAGCAGACAGCAGTGGGAGCTCTGGTGCTTCTGATTGTGGGAGCCCCGATTCCCGTGCTAATTATACACAGTTCACTTTTATTTTTAAAACTGCTTTCCCCAGTAAACTGTAAGCTTAGGCAAGCAAGCACTGCTGATTGCAAGTGAGTGGGTTTTACTCTTTGAAGGGGGTAATCATTGATATATTGATATTTTTGTGTTTTTAATGAATACATAGAAGGTTTCTCTCACACTCCAGTGTTGCTAGAACTTTTTTTTTCAACTGTTAAGTTTTTAACATCCCATTCTTACTTTATTATAGAATCATTTAGGTTGGNCACGGAGCAGAGCCGCCGTGTCCGGCTCCCCCTCCTCCTGCGGGACTACCGCTCCCAGCAGCGCCCGGGCTGAAAGTGAAAACAAGCGCCAGGTTACGCTCCTGCCTGTGCCCTCCCCTGCCGTCCCGGCGGGCCGCACGTGTCCTCCCTCTCCCTTTTGTTTTCCGCCCGCAGGCCGGCCCGGCGCCGCGGCCCCAGCGCGGGGGAGCCTCCTGCCCTCCGTCCGCACATGCGAGAGCACGGCGTGGGACCGCCCGCCGCCGCCCTGCNGGAAATGATCTCTGAGAAGGGAAGGTCTGTAATTCAGAGTTAATAGGTGTTTATCCCCAAATTTGGTCTAATCTCTGTACTCTTCATTCAGAAAAACTGAAGTGAATTTGGGAGTGTTTTATATTGAGGGTAATGTGTAAGGATTGCAAGAGATGCTGGAACTTAAATTGACTGGGACTTCCCTACACTGCTGTGAAGGTGCAGGCAAAGTCACATTAGGGATAACTTGGAACTTATGATGAAAGTAATAGTATTCCAGTAGAGATTTGAACAGGAGATAAAATGCGGGTGCCATAAAGCAATCTGAATTCCTGGCTTCCAAAAGGGCAACAGGCCTTCTAAAGTCAAGAGAAAGTAAACTGCGCGCTCTGAGGTTTGTTTGAGTAGTTGGTTTCCTCATGCACTCCTGCTGTAATTTGCTTCTTTGATTAACTGAAGCCCTTTACAAAGGAGTCAGTTAAAGATTAACAATAAATACTAGTCATTTTGCTTTGTAAATCCTCATAAAATTGAACGTTTGAATTTAGTAAATCTGTGAATTCTGCACTTAATTTTTGATTAAGTAATTGGGGTTTCACTCACGTTAGGATGACGTTACTGAATGAGCATGCATGTTAAATAGTATTAAAAATAAAACTAGACTATTTCCAAGCCTGTATTTAGATAACAGTCATTAATTATTTGTGACCTGTCATCAAAACTCCTAAGATCCGGTGTCGCTTTCTTGTGTTTCTCCCTCTGTAGGTGTTACACTCTCAGTCTCGGCATATTGATGTTAGGATGGCTTGTGTAGACTATCTTCGGAAAAATAGGGAGAAATTTGAAGCGGTAAGTGGTTTTGTTGGTGAGCATTCAAAAAAAAAAACCCACCCTACTTCATCCCTTGCACCTTTCTAAGGTATATTCTGCTGTTTGTGACAGTCTTCTTCATAGCTAAATGCCGGTAGGTGCTTTTTAAAGTGAGTGCTCTTTAAGTTAATTGGCATATGTGTGGTAGTAACTCATTTTCATAAGCCTGGAGAAGGACCTCTGTGCTCCTTGCACTAGACTGATGTGGAGTGGGAGAATTTTTTAATGCTCATTAAAAAAAGAAAAGCAAACATTTAA
Organism: Sclerurus mexicanus; assembly: GCA_013396755.1. NCBI lineage: Eukaryota > Metazoa > Chordata > Aves > Passeriformes > Furnariidae > Sclerurus > Sclerurus mexicanus. The sequence goes on from VWZF01002109.1 coordinate 533,354, forward strand.
CTTGAATAGTCTATAGTGAAGCTACCAAAATCTGGATTTTATTTTAGCATAATGCTTATTTTAATAAAAGTCATAAAATGTTCTTATTGTGGTAATTAATTGCTTTCACAATATATAAGGGATTTGATTGATGGGATTAGTGACATTTTTTTTGGGGGTCTGCAGTTTGTTATCCATTGGCACTGTAGGTTGTTTTTCCCCTAAACATCTGTAAGGAAGTTTTTCATAACTCATGGATGTAAAGTGTTTTTATATTGATCTGTAGTCTGTAGTTGGTCAGTGTCACCAGTGTTAACATTATAAAATTCTTTTTTCTTTCTTTTAAAAGAGCAGTGATAATGGTGCTCCTGTCTGTGTTTGTATGGATTCTAGTATATATACCATTTACCTAATTTCCAGGACAGCCTAAACAAGAGTCTGTGTAAGGATTTGTTCCTAGAGGATTAGTACTCATCTCTCTGTTCTAAATTTACCCAGACCCAAAGTAGAAAGAAGATTGTTTTAGATGCACATAGGGAAGAAATGGAAAGCAGGAATAAGAGTATGTGTCTGTTATAATTTCCAGCAAAGTGCCTTATGCTCAAATGTGACTGGTCACATAAATGTAGAAATTTTCAGCAATGAATGACATAAAATAGAGTGAATCTCTCTGGGGCAGTGCAGCTCTGACTTGACTCTTTCCATTTGCCAGGACTGTTGGCTTGTTTCCAGTCCATCTCTGGGCTTAACCAACTCTTGGATCTCTCTCTTCCTATTTCATGTATTTTATTTTTTTCACTGCTGACTTTTTGATCCCTTTCTTTCCAGAATTACCCTGCTCACTCCAATGTGTGCTTTTCTACTTCTCTTTCCTTGTTGCACTGTGTAGTGTTTTGAAACACTGTGCCCTTCCTGACTCTTTAGTGTACATTGTTTCCTGTCCCTAGTTTTGGCATCTTCTCATCCAGGTAACTGCTTTGGCAGCCTTACCTGGTTTTCCCATTTTGACCTCTCTCTCCAAACTCCTGGTCTCATTGTTCTTTTCTTCCCCTCAGGCTTGATCCAAGTGGTATGACCTCTCCTCTTTCCACCTCTGCCGTCCTTCTTAAAAGTATCCCTTTTAAGAGTTTCTTGTAATTTTTCAGAAAAGGTGTTTCATGGGAAAGGTTGAGCTGTTTCATATCTGTTCTCCTTTCCCAGCCAATGTTCCTCCTCCCTCGAGTACCTCGCTTCAGCTCTGCTGATTTCCTTGACTGCCTGAGTTTCTTACTGTACTTTTTGTTTTCCATCTGAAGTACAGAATTGTTATCTCTCTTAAAAAAACAAACCCCAAGCACCCAAACATCATAACCAATGAAAGTCTCTTTCCCTAATCTCCTAGTTCAGCTATTTGCTTGCTACCTCCTTAGTAGTTGTGCTCTATTGACATGTGCTGGTGGAACTTACTGAAGTTCCTCTTCTCTCTGCCTGTTTTAGCCATTTCAGCTTGCATTTGTGTCTCTTTTGCTCCACTGATACTGCTATAACCACGGTTTCAGCTGTGTCACCACCATCTTCATTTTCTTTCTCATCCTTTCTCAAAATCCTTTCTCCAACTCTTAAGTTTCCTATGAGAGCTTTCTGGTGCCCTTCCTTTCTTCCCTGCCCCGTTATCTGTAGGTCGTGTAATGTTGATGTAAAAAGCAACTGCTGTGTGTGATCATGTTTTACTTTTTAGCTTCACACCTGATTGCGTCTGTCTAAATTAAACGTTTGGGCCAGACTTTTTTGATTCTTCTCATGAGCAACACTATCTAAAATGAGATTCAAAATGGCTAAAGCAGGACTTCTAAGCTGACTACTCTGCTCAGTTTCCTTATTATCTTGTTTCTTAATCACTATGAGTGAAGAGGCAATCCAGCTTGTAGCTTAAGTTCATAGAGATTTGCATCTTTGTTTGGATCTCTGGATCTTTATTTTAACTAAATCAAGCAGATTGTAACTAAAGAGCAAATTTTAAATACAGCCTCTCTGTGGCCAGGATGGCTGAAACAGTTTGAAGTTCACTTGCCTCAATTACTGCAGCATTTCTCTGTTCTTGACCAATGTGAATGTGTCCTCTTCGTGCCTGCTAAGGGGTGCAGCTGAAGGATGGCCTTCTTAGCCTGGCACTTGCAGTGTACCCTGAGCCTTTGCGTCCTTTCGCTGGAAGTAAAAGCAGTTAAGTGATACAGAAAAGAGGAAAAAATGCTTTATGAGTTGACTATGCTGTATCTTATCACTGCTTCCATACTCCAGAAATGTGACTCTCATTCCTCATGGTCACTGCTGTCTGTTTCTTTTAACAAGATGCTTGAATAAGCCCACACGTGCCCTCTCTAGTGATGCTCTGCCTGCCTGGAATGAAGTGCTCCTAAACGTCTACTTGACAGCATCTTTGCTTTCTTGCAGATTTCCCATTTTAGCTGCTGAATTTCTTTTTGGGCCTTTTTGTTTGGGTATTTTTTGGCTTGTATGATGACTTCAGAAGCTGTTTATGTGGTTGTTTTCTGCAGTGCAGAGCTACATGTTTGACTGTTTATTCCTTCTTCTCTACATCACTTGATACGTAGGTTGTAAGCCTTTTGAGGGCAGGGTAGTCTTTAATTTCCAGTGGTACATTCCCATTGGTACAGTGGATCACAGACTGGGGATTCCGTATGCTGGACTAATAAAAACAAATAATTGCTGCTTTTTTTATTTTTTTTTAAATACAGTTCATAGAGGGGCCATTTGAAGAGTATTTAAAAAATCTGGAAAATCCACAGGTACGTTAAACTTGATTTATAATAGAAAGCAGTACTTTTGTTGATGTTGGTGGGTAATTGGAATTTTTTTTTCCTCAAAAGTGTTTTTGATTGAGCTTACAAGGTGTTTGAATTACATGAATGTATACTATTATATGTATACTCTCTACTGTAAAATGATTTGTGAAATGTTTTTTTGTACCTTGGTTTAAACCTCTCATTCCTCAAAATCATATCCAAATGTTTTTAGCCCCTGCAAATGCCAAGAAAAATAGCATGGCTAGCTTTTTGTTCAAGATACCCTTGAATAAAGGCCTGAAAGTTTAGGTGATGCAAAGACAGTTACTCCTGCAAGGAATATTATAGACAGTGGCTTCTTAAGATATTGATTTGAAGATAAATTATTATAATATTGTTCTTATTCCCCCCCGATTTGATTTTAGTATTTTTATTAGTGAGTTGACAATTTGAGGAAGCTGAGAGGGGAAAAAAAGAGGACTCTTTAGTACAATGTTGTAAATTGTAAAATATTTAAGTGCTTGTACACAAATTTTATTACATTTTCCCCTCCTTGAAATTAAAGCATGATCTGTTTGTTTTTTCACCACCATGCCTATAGCATCCCTAGTTAGAATAGCTAACCAGATGGTTATTCCAGTTTCCAAAATGAATGGTGGAAGGAGGAGGAAAAGTGGGTCTGAGCCTATTCTGCTTCTTTTTTGCTTTGTGAGTCAAATCCTGATGTTTCATGCCATGCTAAATAGTAAATCATGCTGTTTTCCAGGAGAACTTAGTTTGCACTGATCTACACCAATGTAAATGGTTTACAGCACTGCACTGTGTATAGAAAATGTCTTTCATATGTCTACCAGTATTAAAAATATATTTGAAAAATAAAACATGCAGTAGCTTTTTGAGTTGATCAGAGAAATTAACAGTTATTCTATATTTGAAAATTGTCACAAGAATATAAAGAGTTATCTACAAAAAAGATCAAACTGCTATGAATTCCTGTCTTAAAGTTAATTTCAGTCACTTTTAATTCAGGAAGAATTTTAAAAAGAAACAAAAAAAGCAGCGTGGTGCAGCAGTTAGGCTGGTAATGGAAGAAACAACTTTCAGCTTTCTGTGATTTGACTCTGGATTATGGTGTTACTGACCATCAAAATTTAGAGCTGTTTAACAGCTTTAAAGGGCAGATTTTTGGTCTTTCTCCGGGTATTGATATGCAGCTGCTTGTATCAGAAATGCAACTATCACAAGTTTATTTTGGCTGTTTGGAAGTGGTCTGTCTACTTTGGGATGGAGCACTTCACAAGAGCCTGTCAAGATACATGTGTGGGAAGTTATCTTGTGTTTTAAGCATGGAAGTTTAGTTTCAAAGTTCCATTTTTCCAGTGAATCCGTAGCTGAAGGCTAACAAAGCCTGAGTTTTGGAAGTGGAGAATAAAATTTTTAAAGCACTTGACAAATCGCTTTTGAAAAGCTAGACTGCTTGTTTTTTAACAAAAGAAAATAAAAACCCCAACACTATTACCACCATTCAAAATTGCACTGCTTAATGATAAATCTGCCTTTATGTTTTTAGTTCTCTCAGTTTCCATACAGTTCCATTGTGAGTTGGGGAAAAGCTCCCTCTAGCTTGTACCCCTTACCCCTTGTTATTGCAAAAAACCCCATCCAATCAAAGTGTCTCAGCTGAACTCGGTGTTCATATGTTTATTTTGAACAATGATTTCCTGTATCTCTTGATCTTTGCATGAGGAGGTATAATAATGGTGTGTTTGTTTGAACTTTGTTTTCTTTTGTTTTCAATGCAGGAATGGGTTGGACAAGTAGAAATAAGTGCCCTTTCTCTTATGTACAAGTAAGAAAACCTTTAAATATGTTTTAGTGAGATCAGTTGTTTTGTTAGTGAATCAGTTGGAATAACAAAGACAGAATTATGTTATACCATGGTTCTCCAGAAAAGTACAAATATGCTTTGAAAACTGAAGCTGTCAAGGGATTGCAGAAAATTAGAAAAACGAGCTTTGAAAATGACATTTAATTGGGGGCGCGAATGGAATTTTTTAATAATGTCATGCATTTCACCTGCACAACCAATTGTGGGTGGAGTCATACAGTTTGTATTTTGTTAACTTTTATATCTTAGCTTTTCTGTTAAAATTGCTTTCCTTGCTATTTCTCCCCAAGGCTTTAATGCTCACCCTATTGCTGAGCTGTGAGCTGTACCCATTCCTTTATTGCCTCTGTACAAACGGTCTGGTGTAGCTTAGTGCTCTAAGTCTTACAGGCTGTGCTTGCAAGCTGTCCTCGCCCTCCCCTGGTATGAAGTTATTGATGTGTACTGATAGAAGAGTGTCTCGAGTAGAGCTGTGACTTGTTCTCTTCTCTGTATAAATTTCCTCTTTTCCATTGTATCAGTACAGATGGAATAGTAAGAATTGCTCAAGGGCCATAGTTTGAGCTGTGGTTAAGAAAAAGCTGTGGTTTTAGTATTTGTGTGTAGGCCAACACTCCTTGGTGATGGAAGAGTTTTGCTGGTTTGTTTCTATTGAATGTAATTCTGCACCTTAACTCTTTCTTCACAAAGTAGTGAGAAACAATATGGCTTAGTGAAGAGGTCTGGTGGTTAGATTGAGCCACGGTGTAGAGGGATGAAATTTGAGTCAACAAAACTGGCATGCTTAACCACACTGCAAAGTGGATGGTCGTGCTCTGTTGGATTGCTGGCCATGAGAAATATATTCTCATAAAGAGAAGCAGTTTATTTTGAAGTCGTGCCACGTTGGTGTCTAGGGCCACAGCTGGTAAATGAATACAGAGGCAAAGCCTGCTTGGTAATAGTGGGGTTCTTTGGAATTTCCCTTGGAAGCATCCATTCTGTGGCACGGGGGCGAGTATATGTGGTGTTTCACTGCAGAGGTGAGCAAGAATAGTTATTGCTGTGCTTGTTTTGGGAAGACAGGCTTCTATTAGAAAGGCAGTTTGGAGTCTCAGTGGAAGTAGGAATGGTGGTGGAGGTAAAGAGTTGCTTCCCTTCCTGCATACTGGTAGACTGAAGGGAAGCAGAAATAAGAATTTCCTGTTCTGTTCCAAGTAGGTAAATTTCAGACTTCTCAGGCATGGGAAAGAAATTCAGTGTGAATACATTTGATTTCGCTTCCACTCTTTGAACCTGTTCCAAATGTTAATTTGCTTATCTAGTAAGTTTTTCTTTCCTCCCTGAAGCAAGTGGGTCTCTGAGCTTGAAATTCTTTTCCTCTCAGAATTGCCTTTTCTGAGTTGCTGTAAACAAGTCTGGTTTTTTAATCCAAAAACTGAATATATTCAATCATTTTGCAAGACTGATGACACTTTTGCCCGTATAAGAAAGAAGTTGAAGGAAGTGATAGGTTGCTAAGCAAAGAATTCAAAGGGAAGATTATGGATGAAAGGGAGCGAGAGAAAACAATTTAAGAGCATGACAGATATTGATTATAGCAGAGAAACCACTAGGTGTTGTCTGTGTTAATGTATCTTCCTTGGATTTGACCTGAATACTCAAATTTTTATTGAGACTACTTTTAAAATGAATTCTTAACAGGTGCTTTTTTGTTTGGTTTTTTTTTTTTCCAGGAAAGATTTCATAATATACCGGGAACCAAATGCTTCTCCTTCATGTGTAACTGAAAATGGCTTTTCTGATAAGGTAAGAAAAAAATGGCTATAGTGAAAGGCTGAATTAAGACTGTGTTACAAACAGCAAGTAGTTGCATGTGACTTTTATTATTCAACACAATGAAACGTTCTGAGAATTCAGTTTTAACAATTTGTTTTGTACATATTCAAGGTAGTTATTCTGTTAATACCTGTAGCACTTCTTTTTAAATAGGTGGTATATATTTGGGCATATCTTCCTGCTAATTTAAAATTCTATAAAGACCAATTTTCAGGTGCTAACTGACATGACTACCACTGTCTTAAATTCTTTTAGACTTTTGTTTAAAATTATGTTTACTTTAAAGGACATCCACCAAACATTTTGATTGTTTTATGAGTACCTTAAATTGAATTAAAAAGGTAGTACTTATGAAAAATCAAGTGAGATGCAAAGCCTAAAATGTCTGTGTGGGTTTTTTAATAGGTATTGCTGTGCTTCTCAAATGGAAACCACTATGATATTGTTTATCCCATAGAGTATTCAGAAAAGGCTGCTCTCTGCCAGTGTAAGTATGATGTTGGTTAGTTAAAAGCATATTTTTACCAAAAATCTTTAGAAGTTATCACTACCAGGTTTGGGGAAAAGGCTCTGTGTGAATGTTTTTTATAGTCATTCTTAAGAAGGTTAGTTTTCAATTTGAATTGTCAATGACTGTATGATTCTGTGAGACCATGAATTCTTACTGTGCCCTGGCTCTTGACAAGGCAGATTATGTACAAGAGGAGAAGATTCATCTGCCTCTTTGATTCTGAGTGGTTGAGTGTAAACAGAAAATGTTGATGCACTGATTAATAATGTGTTGAGTTGTCTTTGGTTAGCAGTCTGGTTTTAATTGTGGTTTCACTCTTATGCTAGCAAACTAATTGTTAATGTTAAAATCATCCTTGGATGGGAAACTTGTCATGGGAATTATGGGGTTTGTGTGTGCAAAAAATAACTGTCTTCATGGATTATTATTTGCTTTACTAGCCTGGGACTTTTGGGCATTTCTGCAGTCAGGTTTGATGTGCCACTGTGACAGTCCCTACGAGGATTCTAATTCTTCCTGAAATCTCTGCCTGTGTGCAGTTACAAGGCTAAGGCCAAGCTTGCTTTTGAAGAGACCTTGTTTCTAGTAGTTTCATGCATACCCATTGAGCCATAATAGCTGCAGTTGGTTTTGCTTGTGGGGCCTTCACTGATTATAAATGTGTGATTGTTTTGACTGAAGGAATTGGAAATGGTGGTATAAAATCTGATTTACCTGGTAATTGATTTTGCTCTCCCACTTTTTCCTCCTCTTCCCCAGCTCTGCTGTATGAGTTGCTTTATGAGAAAGTATTTGATGTGGATGTAAAGAAAATCATAGCAGAGCTTAGTGCTGTTGGTGGGACAGGGGAAAGTAATGGTAGCAGTGAAGCATCTGCTTCGGATTCAGAAGATGACAACTACAGGTAAAAGGGATTTAAAAGTTAAACATAAGATACCTGTTAAGAAACATGTGAAATGAGTTTTCTGAGTTTCTGGGGGGTAATCTTCACTGTACCGAAGGACAGGCTTCAGGCTCCTCTGTTTTTCCTGCAGTCCAGCTTTGAGTCTTTTTACATAATGGAATGTAGCCATTGCAACACGTCCCTTTTCCTGGTTAAAGTAGCAGAATCCCCTGGGAGAGCTGTCAGTGTGCCAGTCTGGCATGGAAACCTCCGGGAGAATTACTTGGCTCGCTCTTGCCACTGAGTAGAGTTACAGGAATCTAATCCAGCTTGAGTTTCTTCCACATCTGCGGGCTGAAATGCCTGCTTGGGAGGAAGTTAATGGAGAAATACAGATGTAACTTACTCTGTTCTGTTCTTGATCTTTATGAAGTGATTATGTTTGTGGGTTTGGATTCTTTTTGCTGGGCCTGGTTGCTCTGACTAGCTTTGAGATTTTTGACCTGATTCCTTTTGCACAGCAAGTCTTTCACAGTGCACTTACATATTGGCAGTTTTTCTTCTGTTTAATATGATTCTTCACTCTGGCTTGTATGAAATTCCACTGAAGCTATGGAGATTATGCTGTATTAGTGGATCATGTCCCCTCTTCCTGCTGAATGTCATTACAGTCCTTTCTGGGGTCTCTGCTGGGTGGCACGTGGCAGAAAAAATTCTTTGAGCTCTTGGGATCTGTTTTCTTCCTCAGGTTGGATAATACAGAAGGAACATGATGGGAATCACAGGAAGAAAACCAAGTTGTGGGAAAGGGATTAGCTTCTTTTTGTGTTTGGAAAAAAAAAATACTAGGGAATGTTGCCAATTAAAATACGAAGTATTTTTGCCTCAGGGAACAATTATTATAGTTAAATGTCAGAGGGTGGAAACCTTTGTTCCTTTCTGTTCTTGGAGCTTTCCTAGGCTTCAGATGCAGTAGCCTTACCCTGTATCTCTGGGATTCCTAAAAAAATAACCTCCATAGCACCTTTGGAAACAAGGTCATATACTCACTTGAGACTATGGAACTCAATGTTCTTGATTTAAACCGTATGTCTTATAAAGCAAGAGTAGTGTATGTGTGTGTGACTCTTGACCTAGTTAACACAAATTAAAACACTTTACTGTGTCTGTCAAGTCCTAAATTTCTTGCTTGTCCTAAAGTTGACCTCAGTTTGTTTCATTAACTAAGTTTCCAGAAGATTCTTTTCATTTTATAAATATAAACTTTTCAGTTATGTTGTTATTAATTGTAATAGTCCTGGGAGACGTTATTGCTGAGAGTTGCCTACAAGTGTTGCAGGGAAACATTCTTGGACTTTCTCCGTGGAAAGTATTTTTCCAGTGATGTCAGGTGTAGAAAATAAGACTGGATTTGAGTGCCTGATGCAAATTAATTATCAGTGGTTTTTGGTTTGAGGGCGTTTATTATGTCTGCTTTTGTTATGCTTTCCTTGTGTAGTTGCAAAAATTTGAAGAGGATTTTTTTCCTTGCCTTTTTCTTTTTTTTTTTCCAAAGTGACAGTGAAGTCACTGCACATAAGATAGACTTGTACTTAAACCCAAAAATCTTATTTCTATATCATATCAAGATAAAAATGTAGTTCTTAGTGTAGACAGCTCTTTTGCTTTTAGAGATGAAGATGTTCTGTTGTCTGCTATTGTGGGGAAAACATTCAGACAGTGGTAGTTTCAGTATTTTTATCCACTTCTTAGATGTGTTTTAACTGATTTCCAGACCTTATTAGTACTTTAATTCATTATAAAAACATAACTTGCTTCTGTTCTATTGCAGAAGTAAAGCTGCAACAGTTAGTGATGTGAATGGAATGAAATCTCTTTCTGGCAACAAGGTATTTGTCTGTTGAGGTTTATTTTCTTTCTAATAAATTGTACTCTGCTATGTTTTATTAGTATTTAACGTTCATGAGAGAATCTTGAGTTTCTAGTTTTCCTGGCATGTAATATCTTAAAGTATCTTAATTTCTTTGAAAAGTTAATGTTTGCTTTTGATGTGCTCCAAAGTGAGTAAGTGTCCTTTTTAAAGCTGCTTAGTTCTTAGTTTTATTCTGGTAAGGTTAAAAGAATACAGTTTAATTTTTTTTTCAAAGCTCTTCATGCTTTATGTATTTTCAGCTTCTTTGTATTTCAGTTTAAGCTGTGATTGAAACGTGGAAAACTGGACATCTGTGTGTCATTGACCATTTAGCACTTTGTTCTGTTTCATGCAGCACCTTGAGAGCAATGGGAATTCCGCCCTGTCGGTCGTACCTAAAAAGGTTCTGAAATCGCTCGATCCACTGGTTTACAGAAACATTGAGTATGATGTTTGGCTCCAATCCAAATGGGGTGAGTAACTGAACACTTCGAATGTGCAGCTTTTGCAGGCTGATGTGTGAAGTGAAGCCCTCCTGAAGAGCAGTGATGCAAGTGCAGTTTGGGTTTAGGCAGTGCTCTTCCTCACGTGGGTCAGCGGGCAGATTTAGGGCCTGAACAACCGGTCTGCATTCTTACTGTAACTCTTCTGGTGAATTTAAACTAACAGGATATTACTGCTTGTGTATTTACAGATCAGCAAAAACAAGATTTCTCTATTGCTGCTGGCATGCAATACTCCGTTGGAGATAAATGTAAAGTGAGTAATACTGAATTATAGTTCATAGACACATTCCCATTTTGCTCGAGATGCCCACTTGGCCTCTCTGTTAACAGTTGTGGTGTATATCATTGGCACTTTGTAAATATTCTTTGCTTATATGTCTTCAGCTGAGAGTATGCTTGTTATTTGATTGTTGGTGGTGTTCGTGACTTACAGCACGTGTACAGAAAAGGCATTTAACAGAACAACTGATAAGTGTCATTTTACTCCATTAAAAAGTCACAGGGTTAACTTGAAGAGCATGGCTGTGGACATCAATGTTAAACATGGAACTGTAGTTCCATGTATTCATGTCTGACACTGGAGGTAATGATTATTGTTTGTAAATTGGCTTTGATAAAATCTCAGTGCTTTCAGCTAATGGAGTACAGCATGCTTTAGTTACTGCAGATCCTGGAGTTTTGGGCAAGTCTTAAAGTGTTCGAAGTGTGTTACACAGTTGTTCTTTAAACCCTGTTAAAATTTGTAGTATGGGTTGCTGCTTAAGAAGGAGTAGGTTTTGCCATTAAATTCTACAGTACTCACCTGTTAGATTAATCTCCTCAGGTGGATTCATTAAACTGGTGGTACTTGGCTAAACATGGTTCTTTCTAGGACGGTTGACCATCTATTAAATTAATGAGAAGATACTCAGTTTGGTTAATCACACAGCATGGGCACGCTCTCAGTTTGTGCTTTTTTATTTGTGTAAGGGAACTAACCAGAGTGACTCCATTGCAGGGAAAAGACATCTCAAAACTTAAACTCTTCAAACACAAAATACCCCGCAAAACCATAAGCTCTTAACGTCCCCCCCTCAAGAAAACAAAACAACCTTGTGCTGAGTTAATTGTTTATTGCTTAACAGTGCAGGCCTAAATTTGCTTTTAAGATCCTAAGGCTGTCTTGTGTAATATTTACTGAAGGGTACAGATATTATTAATAATAAAAACTCTGGTAATTAATGTAGTCTCTCTATCAAATTTTAAATTTGCATGGCAAGACAGTAAATATGTGGGATAAAAACGTGGGAAAAAATGAAGTAAATAGTGAAAAGTAGAGTTGATCTAATTAATACAACTGGAAAGCCAAATACTGTAGCAGAATGTTGTGAAATTTGTTTTATATTTAACAGAAGATTTTTTTTTTTTAAGGACACAGAATGCCAGTCAAATAACACTATGATCATATCTAATAAACTTTTTCTGGTTGTTTTTAAAAAACTTCTTGGAGAATAACTTCAGAAGTAATTGGTATTCATTATGTCCTTAAACTAAATTTCACTGAAGGGTAGTGGATTTTAGCAAGGGAAAGCGTTGAGTTTATTCTGAGAGGAACTGTTTTCAGTAAAGCTGAAAAACCTTGATGCACTCATTACTTTCTCAGGTTTGGGAAGTGTCTCATCGAGTAGTGTTCCCCAGCAAGCTGGCAGTTTGTTTGTGGGTTGTTTGCTTACCTGTGTATGTGTGTGTGTGTTTGTTTTAATAGTGTTTTTGTTGCTTTTTGAACAAGTGATATGGATTGAAAATCTCCTTTTGATACATTTACTGAGTTGTCATGGGTATTTCTCATGTCTTCTGCTGCCAAGAGGAGAAGTTCTGTTTCTAACCTTGTTGATATTTTGAAGAGTTCCCTCCTCCCCTTGTCATCCTTGGAGCTAACGCACCTTTGTTTTGTTACTCTTTGTCCTTACAGGTGCGCTTAGACCATAATGGGAAATTTTATAATGCTCATATTCAAGAAGTTCGTTCAGATAATGGGCCAGTTGTTGTATTTGTAGAAGAGCTTGGAGCAAAGTAAGTGCTTAATCTCTTTTGGAAACGACCACCAAACTGCCCAAAGCATTACTTTAGTTCAGAGTTGATTTCAGCCTCTGAAGTGTACCTGCTTCTTCACTCCAAGCAGTACTGCCACAAAATGGTGAAGAAAACAGCATACTAAGTGCAAAAAAAAGAACAGTTATTGCCACTTTAAACTTCTTTCTGGAGTGCTAAATAGTCTGGGTATTACTTGTAAAGAAGTAACTATGTTAGTAGTGTTTTAATTTTTTGCACAAGATTCAATCCTAAACAGATTGATACCAGGCTAATAAAGTGTTTCTTGTTGTACTTCAGCTTGCACAAATCCAGTATCTCATTATTTTTTTACTAAAAGGCCCATCAAAGCACTGATGGTTGAGTGGCTCTGCCTGATGTCATAGAGAGTGCCAAGTTGCTGTTTAGGTCTTTGCCCTGCCTTGGGACAAATCAAGTGTTTAAAATTGTTGTTGAGGGGTGCTGATCTGATGGCTTTGGTTGCGTGGAGTGAGGGGGTTTGTTGGAGTATTTTTTGGGTGGGGCTTGAGTTCTGCTGCAAGTTCTCTGACTTCTGGGGAGAAAAACCCCCACAAAAAGAAACCCTTTTAAAATTGAAATGCAACCTGATTTGAATGTCTTCCTTTTAAATGATGTAAATAGTTGCTTGGGCATCCTACAACATCCACAATTGAAAACGCAGTAATTGCTCTGGCATGTACACCACCGATATAATGCTTTTCAATCTTGGCATCTATTGCAGTGCTTGTAATAAATTGATCTGGGTATATTGCTTTTTCTGATCGTTCTCCTTTTCTGTCTGCCCTGGAGACATTATAGTATGCACATCACAAATGGCTGATAATTCTTTACTGGCTAAGTTTGTGGCAACTTACCAGTTCTATGTAAAAGAAAAAAAGGGTTTGCTCTTCTGTACATTGATTGAGTGTAATCATCAAGGTAAAGGACTCTGAGTGCAATGTTCTCAAAAATGGAAAGGTCTTTCAGTCTCAGGAAACATGTGGTATTAACTTAAGCAAGCTCTGGTCTGGTCTCTAAGATATTTTCCCCTCTGTAATTTCTTGTTTTTCAGGCATGCTGTCTCACTGAAGAGCCTTAAACCTCTTCCTCAGACCTCTCCTATGGAGGGCTGGAACACTGTGCCAGGGAAGAAGATAAAGAAGTTTTTCCCGACGTGGGGGCAGAATGCTCAGCCCGGTAGGATTGTACCAGTCTTTGTGTGGCAGAATCTTCTTTGTCAGATGTTTTGTCTCAAAGAGCGTAAAAAAAAAAAAGACTAAAAAGGTCTTACCTGTTTTCACACTGTTATCACAGATGCCGAGTGCAGAGGGCCAAAGAGTCAGAGCAAGTCAATAAAACCCCAGTCAGCACTACCTCCTCGACTGCAGCATACTGTGGGAACCAGGCAGCATCAGTTCTTGTGTTCTGCACCCCAACCTCATCAGACCTCAACGGAGCAAAAAGCTCCAGGCAGGAGTCCTTCCCAGTCTGTAAGGTAAAACTGCAGATAACATAGTCCTTAGCTTGAACTTTGACTGAGCTTCTGGAAGCCTAGGTGCCTGCTTCAGATGGTTCCAGCGTCTGCAAAAAATAGAGCTGGGGGTCTTTGGAGGCTGCTACATGCAGCATTTTAAGGGCATTTTTCTTTGAACCTAAATATATGAGTATCCTAAAATGTTCAGTAATTCAGAAAGCTGAAACAGTGATGTTAATTCTGTGTAGTGATGCTTCAGACATTGAAAATTCAACATGCACATTTTACCTTTTGTTGTTGCATTTACAGCAACCTTCTTCCCCAGCTTTCTCTTGCATGTTCCTAGATAGCAGATGGGGGATGCTCCGTTCCAGCTGGCACACAAATGGGTTAGATCTCTTGATGTAGGCATTTGGGTTTTAACTACGGTGCAATAATTACCATTTGTTTTAAAGTCTTTCCAAATTGTATTAAACTGAACTGTGGACAAAATTTCTTTCCCCTCCTTAAATTTTATGCATAGGGGTAACCTGCAGTTGGCAAAAAGGGGTCTGGTATATGTGGACTCACATAAGCAGTGCTATCTAATTGTTGTCTTCCTTCCTTTTAAAGCATGAGCTTGTGTTGCGTTTGACACTGGTGAATTTCCTTGTCCTTTTTGCCTGTCCAGAAAAGCAGAGCGGGAGAGAGCTGAGGATGTGGCCCACGGCAGCAGAGACTGTAACTACTTTGGCCTATCTCCAGAGGAGCGCAGGGAGAAGCAGGCCATCGAGGAATCCCGGTCCCTCTATGAGATCCAGCAGCGGGATGAACAAGCTTTTCCTGCTCTTTGCAATGTATGCTGCTTTGCGTTGTAATTCATCCGTGCTTCTCTGTGAACCTTTACTTAGCAACTGGTTTGCTGTCCTTGAGTCACACTGCAAATCAAAAATTACTGCAAGGTTATTTCCTTTGCACTCGCTTTCTACATGGAAATATGGGTGTCTACAATGCTTTCTAGATTAAAGATAAGAAATATATGTAGTAGTTTGCCCTGAGCATAATTAACATCCACCACACACAGTTCTTTTTTAAGCATGTAAATCTGGCAGACACGTGAGGTGCTGAAGCTGTAGGCTTCTTTTTTGTTGCTCCTGTGTTTGGGAGGCTTTGCACTCCCTCACAGTTACTTGGATGTTGTCTTTTTCTTGTATGGTGGGATTCAAGTTCAAGATGAGGACAGGACTTGCTCTGAAGTACAGTTTAATTTAGCTGAGAAATAGCTGAGTGAAATGGCACCAGCACCACAGTATCTGTGACTAGGGGTTTGTTTACAATTTGTTTCACAGAAACCTGTTTTAATTATAAGTGAGTCTTTTTTTCCTGGTGACTTTCTGGTGTGAGAACTTGCCTGGTCTCCTGAGTAGTGTAAATGCCTTGTCAGACTTGCTGTTTTTCTGTTGTGGAGCTGAGCAGGCTTCAGTGGACTTGCCCGAGTCTGAGGGAAGGATGTAGCCTTTAGGTTTTTGAGAGGTGATTTGATTGATGCAATTTTTAATGCAAGTGGATTGGAGTCTCAGTACATCCAGGGAAGGGAGCAGATCCTGTGGGTGAAGAGCTACTCTCAACATAGGTTTGTCCTAGAGATATGTGGGGCTCTTTGGATTTAAATGCTAGGGCAAACAGGATCAAAAATGAGGCTGGGCAGAATGAGTAGGTGAGAGACTAAAGCTTGAGGGACAGAGGTTGTTCTCTCCCTCTGAGCTACAACAGTTTTCTCTGTTTGCTCATCTGCAGGAGGAGGATGTGCTTTTTAAGTGGATTATTGTCTGAGTGAAACAGTTTTTGTCATGTAAGGTAGTGACATGAATGCTTTTAAAGGACGCTTTGAAAAATGTAGCAGTGAATGAAAGAGTGGATGAATCTGAGTGATACTGACCAAGCCTGCTCCCCCTCCTGCCTGTCACAGACAGAAATGTTGTGTGTCTTGAAGGCATAATAGTATCGTATCGGATGCTGGCAAAGTGTCATTGGACTGAGTACAGAAACTCATATTTTTGCCTTTGTAAACCTTTTTAGAATCAGGCAGTCTGTCAGGCTGCTACACAGACTGTGGATAATCTAAACCAGAAAAAGTTCTCAACTAATGAAAGAAGAAACAGCAAGTGGACAGCAGAGGTGGAAGAGCAGAAGGAAAAAGGTAAAAATTTAATGGGTTTAGATCAAGGCTTCTTTTTTGTTTTGTTTGTTTGCTTGGTGTTGTTACCAGCCTCAGAATTGTATTCAAGATGGGGCGTCTGTTTAGGCAATGAGGGGAAAATTATCATAAATAAGTGTGCCAAACTAAGCTAGGCTTAAGGTAGCAAAGGTGTGCTTTGTGAAGAAAGTACATGTTTTCCTGCTTCGTGAACGTGGCTGAGAGAGCAGACCCCTTACTGGGAGTTTTGTAGTAAATAGGAAGAGAAATAAGAGACACTAGAAGACTTATCAGAGCTGCCCTAAATTAGATCCTTTTGAAATTCTAGAGCGTGTGGCAGAAAGTGACAGTGGGAGGAGCATTAGGAGTACTTACTGGAGTCAGTTAAGAGAAAAGCAGGTAAAAGTATTCAATGGGGCATGGTTAATGGTACAGAAAGGGGAGAAGCTGGTGCACAGAAGAGTTGGAAAAAAACCCCTGCTAGCAGGAGAAAGATCTGTGACACGCTTGGAATTTTGTTTGGGTTTGTCCCTTCCCCTCCCAGTCAGTTACAACACTTTAGCTTCTCTTCATGGACTCAAAGGTTTTCCTCTTCTACGAGGAACGGAACATGGCGGTGATAGCTGAAAGCTGGAGCTGTCACGAGATAGTTTATCTTTGCTATTTGCAACAGATAGTGTTTAGTGGGATTTTTAAATTTTCTGTGGTTTTTAATTTTGTTATCCTGTCAGCTTTGCCATAACTAAAAACCAAACCTTGGATCTTGGCTTCTTCCACATTTTTTTTCAATTTTTTTTCCCATACTAAATAGAATTCACACTCCTTAGCCTTCTCATAGAAGCTGCTCCTTCCCTCCATTTTTTTAATTTTTGTTTTTGTTTCCCTATCTCTGGCAATAGCAGAGTACATGCACTCCTTAGCCCCTCTTACAAGATGTAATGCTTTATTGAATGGTCTCACAAGGACCAATCTTACTTATTTTTCATTCTCCAAATGTCTGAAAACTTATTTCGCTTGAGAAGCTGTTTCACCAGCAATGCCAAAAAGAACATTGACGTGGAGAAAGCTCTTTCCTACAGTGCCATGATGGGTTTGGCTGAAGTGCACGGCATGTCCAGCTTTCTGTTTTTTGTGACACACAGGATTGCATTGCCCCTTGTGGTTAACAATCCTATAGGAATAAGCTGTATTTCCTTCTGAGTATTTAGAGATCCCTCTTGGTGCTTGGGGAGTTGGCATTAATTCTCATAATCAATATTGTTTCAATTTACAGTGCTGTCTAGTTGCGATGGTGCAAATACTAAACTTTTTAAAAGTACATACCTATTTAGTGGCTACAGTAAAACTTACAGGCACGAGTTTGATTGACAAGCTGTGATAACCAGATTTGGACATAAACCAGAATGAGAAGAACTTGTACAGATCTTATATGAGAGATTATGTCACAATTATTTTTTAACACCATTTCCCCCAGGGTATTTGCTGGTGCTTGAGAAATTAAACGTTCTGCAGCAGTCTGAAAACTTTTTAATCTTTTGAACCACTGAAACCTTCTAAACTGCTCTTTTACTCAGTCAAAGGTAGACAGGACTTTGAGCTTGTGTTACCTTAACACTTGAATATGAAAATGCAGATCAGAACATTTCCACTTTAAGCAAAGTACAAACGTGCTTCTGTTTCATAAGGAGAAATTTAGGATGAAAGTGTTTAAAGGGACAGCTGTGTTTCATTCCTGCCTCCCTCAAGCATCACTGAAATGGTTTAAAACATCAGTACAGAACTCCTGTAGAGCTTGGAAAACCCAGGCTGAAATAGTTCCTCTGTTAACTGCCCTAACAACTGTTTGTTTTAGGATGCTTTGATCTTTGATAAAAGTAGAAGTTTAAGTTTTCTGCAGTAATATGTGCTGAGGTGCAGGTTTGGTTTTGAGAGTTTAATTTTGGAAAGACAAACTTTAACTGGCTTAAGTTGTGATAGCCATAAGTGGTGTAATGGTTCATTTACTAGGTTATGTCTTGGTGTTGCAGAGTCAAATTCCAGGCAGATCCACTTAAGTCAGAAGCTTGAGCCAAATTCATCTGAGGTAATCTTAAAGAAAAGACCAAATTTTTTTTTAATGTTATTGCTTCTCTGATACATGATTAGCAGAGCAATAGCTGCCTTTAGAGCCGTGATTGCTGCTGCTGCTTTATAGCTTTTAAAGAAATACTCTGAGTTTGGAGGCTTGTATTTCTGTCAGCTTTCCTCAGCCCCTGTAACCCATAATTATAGTCTTTCTCTGCAATCTGAGTTCTCGAATCTGGGCTATCGAGAGAACTTACAAATCTGGATTTGTAATTGCTTAGTACAGTCTGTACTTTCAGTATAATGGGACCACAGAAGATTTGATGTTTGCTAATAGCTACTGTGCTAACAGACCATGAGCTCTGAAGTTCAGTGAAGATTTGTGGCCCCTTGTTGGCTTTTAACCTTTGCTGTCCTTTCAATGAGCAAAATGTTACACTAGTATAATAGTGATTGGGTGCTTAGCCCACTTTGTATGGAGTGTGGTTTACTATTTTTTAATAACTCTTTGTAAAGCTAATCTTACTATTAGACTAGCTGTGTCTGTTGTTTCTAACTTTGCTTTAGAAGAATAGTCAAGAGGAGAGTTATCCAAAAGCTTCGTCTCCTTTGGAACAAGTCAAAACAGATTCTGCGATTCTTGCCGAGCAAGTAAGAAATGTTTGTTTGATTTCAAAGTTTTCCAGTCAGGAGACTTCAGACAAAGGGGAGCTTCATCACAGCCACGTATGTATTGCAATACTGGCTTTTAATTACATAGTAATTTCTGTGGTGATTAAGCTGAAGTTCGTATTTACAGTTAGGAATCTGTTTTGTCCGACATAATGTAGAAGGACAACCTTTGCTAGCAAAGTAAAAGTGTATCTGTTCTCTTCTGAGAGAGGGGGTATGTCATATCTTTCTGCCAAGGTAACTGCTTTTCCCTTGAAATTCTTTACCTCTGCCTTCTCAGATTTCTCCACGGTTACTGGTAATGGTTTGTGAGGGTGGCTTTTCTTTGGGGTGGGAGATACTTAAACGTGAACGCTCACGGAGGTGGTTGTAGCCCTGATGGCTCTCTGTGGTACAGGCGTGTTCTGGATGGAGCTCAGGTCTCTTGATACATTTCGAGTTCAAACTTTGCTGTGGGGATGGTGGTAGTCTGGATAATATTAGTCACCAGTTTTGGTAGAAGTCAGACATGCCGGGGGGTTGCCAGCAGTGCTGTGATTGAGAGTAATTTAATGTGATTTCTTTGTTTCTACAGAGCCTGACAGAATGCTTACCGAGCGTAACTCCAACACCCTCACCAGTCTTCTCTGAGGTGCATTTACCTCCAGCAGTGCCTTCTGTACCAGCCATCGTGCCAGCTTGGCCAAGTGAGCCAACAAGCTATGGACCAGCAGGTTTGAAGAGACATTAACATACATCAGAAACTACTAACCCTGAATAAACTGAAGATGCTTCTCATATAATTTCACACTCCAAAGGCAGTCATTCAGAGGAATATAGCTTCTCATTGCTGAAAGCTACTGAGAGTTCTGTTAGGCCTTTGATTGCCTGCATGTACAGTTTGCTTCACTCCCAGCATGAAGGTGGAAGAGGGATGTGTACTCAGGTGGCTGTTTTTCCTCTAAGTGGGATAGCACTGAGTTTTGAGGATCTGCTTAACGTAGAGCACATCGTCAGCATGTTGAAACTTGATACATGTTCGTGCTCTGTGTCCCATGTAATAAGCTCCTGGGTTGACTTAGGATTCAGCTTGGTGCTTGTCTGCTTGGAACTAATGAGATCCAGTTGGCCATGAGCTGCAAAGCCAGTATAATGTGGGGGTTTTTGTGCTGTGCATATCTTCTGGTATGTGGAATTAGCTTAGATTTAGTGTTGCTCATTAGATCAGGTGCTGTATTTTCTGTCACGCTGCTGTGTTTCTGTCCAAGGCCTACCTTTCAGATCAGCATACTTCGTTCACATGATACAGCAATAATCCTGTCATACTTGACTGTGTCTGTGACAGAAGATGTGTAGTCCAGTTAACCTGAGCTCAGATTCAGAGTTGGCTGTAAATGACTCGTCAGAATGAGAACTTCAGGGATTCACAAATGAGTTCAGTTCCCCCGTTTTTCCCCTTCCTATTCCCTTCTGGCATTTGTAATTTTAAAAATAAATCTGGGAACAGTTTAGCTATTTCTGGAAATCTTAGATTACCTGTTTGATTCTTTCTGAAAACTCTTCTCTGCATTCTGAAGCTTGCTTTTCTGCTGTCATTTTGGCTTGTCATTTTTAAATACACTTACATATATGTACACACACGTATGTATTTCTTATATTTGTATCTTTTATATGTATGTTGGGGCTCTTTTCCCCCTTTGTAGGTATTCCATCCCAAATACCTGCTTCTTCTCTGATGCCAGGACCAGCAGCGGGACCTGACTCTATTGTGTCGCAGGCTCAGGTAACATCTGCTTCAGTTGCTGGAGTTCCTGTGTGGCTACAAGCAGTTAACCAGCCTTTAATGCCTTTGCCTCAGACTCTGAATCCTTACCAGGATCCGCTATACCCTGGATTCCCTTTAAGTGAAAAGGGAGAAAGAGCCGTTGCACCCTCTTACTCCCTGTGCAATACTGGGGAAGATTTACCTAAAGGTGAGAAGGTCTGGGTTTTGTACCTTATTTCCTAGTAGGTTTTCTTTTCTCAAAATGTAGATAAAGACAACTTTTTTTTGGTCCTGTTTTCAGTCTTTGTCAAGAGATCTAACTGTTGTGGTGCTGTGGTTTGAGGTGTGGGAGGGGATATTGAATAGAGCTGTAGCTCTTCAGTTTGGCTTGCCAACATCATGACTGTTTTAAGTGGTCACACCTGGAAATCTGATAGGATCATTTTGTGGTTCTTAGCTTGACCTACCCTAGCTTGAGGTTTTGTGAGTGTAAAGAATCATCTTAGGAGAATTGCTTCCTGTTACAGTAACAGGTTTGCTCATGTAATTTAAAAGCTTGGAAGCTGTTGAGCATTTCCCTTCTGGTCTGGGAAAATACAGGTTTTGGCATACTACAAATGCAAGCTGTGCCCATAAAGAACATCTCATGTCTGCACGGTGGTGCTTTTTTACTGAACTGTTTCTTTGTAAAATAGAAGTGTAGTTCCACAGACTGGTAGAACTGAGATTTAAACTGCAGTTGTACTCTAAATATCTTACTGTGGCAAATAAACCCCCAGCGAATCGATTGAGGAAATGTAAGCAGAAACTTAATACCAGTGTTCTCCACTGAAATGGAACTTTATGCAGGGACTAATTCTTTTATCAGATGAAATATTTTAGGTCTTCATAAATAATTTTCTCTTTTTTTCTTTTTAGATAAGAATATTCTTAGATTTTTCTTCAATCTTGGTGTGAAGGTAACTCTTCAAACTTCCTTATGTTTTTGTGTTTGTTATACCATAAAATTTACCTGTAAATGCTTGGTAGTGCTGTGAGTGCAGAAGTTTGGTTGCTGCAGGCAAGTCCATCTTCAAATTTGAAATGCTTCCTTATTTTGTCTTCTGTTAACTGGGTTTCCAGCAGTGGTCTGCAGTGCAGTTCAAATCTGCAGAAATCAATGTTATCTCAACAACAATAGTGAGAGCTAGTGGCTTCCAGCTGTGGCAGTACAGTCAGCAGAGTGTGCTTTTCAAAATCACAGATAAATGGCGAGTGTGAAGGTCGGCTCTTTGGGACGCAGGGTGCAGGGACTGAGGAAATGCCCTCAAACCACTGCAAGAGAGTTCCCAGGACCTCTCCCTGGGGACACTCCCTTAAATAACCTGCATGTCTGTGCTTTCTGCTCGGGTTAATGGCAACTGAATTTTCCTTTTAACCCTTTAAGTAATTATAACAGTGGGTGATGTGTATAGTTGCTGCAAATCTGTGTGGTTGGGAAAGAGGCTCATCTGAAAAAGCAGCATTTTCCATTACTGGGCAAGGACTAGTTGCTCAGTTTCTCCCTTCTGCACGTAAAAATAAATATTCCTTTTTTACCTTCCTATTCCTTCTGGCAGGCACACAACTTTGGGTAAGGTGCTGCGAGTGCTTGGCTTATTCCATATCACTTTGTCCATAGCAACAATTCTTTGCTGTGTGGGCATGGCAAGAGGAAAGGTTCAGCACACTGTACACTAAATTTGGTAACTGTGCCTAATACCAGTCTCTTTGCCTAAGAGAAAATCCAGAAGTCATTGCAGTGACACTTGCTAATTAATGTATTTAAACAGCATGTGTTTCATAAGCAGACATATATTTGGGACTCTCCTTCCTGGTACTTTGGATTATCTGGGGTCTGATGTGTTGTTTTGGTGCTCCAGCACCACCTGCTGGTCCTGCAGCTGTGCTTGTGCTCCTCTGCTGCTGTCACGGGGTACAGTAGGAACTGCTTTCTGCCTTTCTCTGCTGCCCTGGTCCCAGACCGTGCCCTGCTGTCACCCACAGCCTTCCAGCTGCGTGTTCAGGGAATAGATGATTCCCATGGAAAGGAGGTCTGGGTAGGCTTTTCAGCATAGTTTGCTCCAGGGACTGTTTCTCCAGATGCCGGTTCATTAGCATGGAAGTAGAGAGAAGGGAAGGGGTCCACCTGAGGTGGACACGTTCAGTGTTGGGAATGTGGCTTGTGTTCACTGCCAGCACAGGAGAGGTTGCTGCTGAAAGGGCTGTGTGCCCACTGGTGACTCCCACCAGTAGCTGGGAAGAGCACTGGATATTCTAATGGAACCTATCCCCCAACTTTACAGGAGGGCTAAGAAAGCTGATCTCTGGGTTGGGTGGAAAGATATGGATTTCAATCTACAAATTGTTCTTAGGGAATTGATCTAACTTTGGGTCTCAGTGTAGTCTTTTTTAAGTAAAAAGATGTGCTTGTTATGACCTCTTGTTTTGATTATTATCCCTTAGAATTTTTAAAGCAGACTGGTAGAATGAATTGCCAATTAATAAGTGTGATTCTGGAAAACGAGTTCAAAATGTTTGTCTTCAAACGTGGCTAAAGCTTGACTTAATAGCATTGTGTGTTTAACTATAGAGATAAATTGTTACTCAGTTTTCTTACTGGTGGTAACTGTTGCCCATTTCAACCGCATTTAGAAGGAATCAAAAAAAAAGAACACCATACTAGAGTCCTAAAATTTGGAATTGAGGGTGGTCACTGTAAATAACATTATTTCCTATAATTAGTTTCAAAATGCTAAATGACTGGTGTGCTTTTATGTCTGTCTGAACATCTTAAAATACCAAATACTTGACTTTTAAATTTTGTTTTTCCCCTGCTGTCTTGCAGGCATACAGTTGTCCCATGTGGGCACCCCATTCTTACTTGTACCCCCTGCACCAGGCCTATTTGGCTGCTTGTAGAATGTACCCAAACGTGTCCCTGCCCGTGTATCCGCACAACCCCTGGTTCCAGGAGGCTCCGCCGGCTCCGAGCGAAAGCGAAACCGCGCGACCCAACAGGCACTTTGGCGTTCAGAGCGAGGCCAGATCCAACGGTCAGATCCCACAGGTTGACAGCAGATCTCCATCACTGCCTCTCATTATACCTACAGCTCAGGTGTCAGAAAGTCAAGGACAGGTCTGTGTCGAAACGGAGAATCCGGCGCAAGCTCTTCATGCGAACTACGAGGAGTCTCTGAGAGGGAAAAACATGTTCCCACAGCCTCCCTTTGGACACAATCACTTTCTAGGAGCTGTTCCAATAGCGCCTCCCTTCTTTCCTCACTTTTGGTATGGGTACCCGGTTCAGGGTTTCATTGACAATTCAGTGGGGAGACCCAGTGTTGTCATGTCACCCGAGGACAAAGAGGCGGCAGCCGGCACCTCTGCCACCATGTACGCGGGCAAGGAAAGCAGCCCCCCGGTGCCTGGAGTGAACTGTGCGGAGCAGCTCCAGAAGACCAGCGGCAGCAGCGGCTCCAACGCTGCCCTGTTGCCTGTGGCTGGTGCAGGCAGCCAGTGCGGTGCCCCCAAAGACCCTTCAGTGAGGGCCCCTCAGCTGGAGCAGCCTTGCCCTCTGGCTGCTCCCAAGCAGAAGCCATCCGGGCAGCAGCACCGCGCTCCACAAACACCGGGTACGGAGAGGCAGCCGGCAGCGCCCGGCTCTCAGCCACTGCCGGCAGAGCCACCAAAAAACGAACTGAAAAACAGCATTCCCGGCCGCAAGGAGAAGACTGGCAAGGGCAGAGATTCCAAGGGTGCTGCTAACGTGCAGACGGAAAGCAGGGCACAGAGGACGAGGGAGGAGAGCTCCGAGGACGAGAGCGAAGTTTCTGACATGCTGAGGAGCGGCAGATCCAAACAGTTCTATAACCAGACTTACGGAGGAGGCAGAAGGCCTAGACTTGAGAGGGGTTATTCCAGCAGGGGAGGATACCAGTTCCAAAGAAACGAGGAGGCCTGGAAAGGACCGCCGGGCAGAAGCAGAGATGACGGCTATCAGTATCAGCGCAACTTCCGAGGGCAGCCATATAGGAACGACAGGAGAAGGGCAACACTGGGAGATAATCAGAGGGGGCAGCAAGCGTAGAGCGAGCGGGTAATTGAAAAATTTAAAATGCAAAATGTAATTTGAAGTAGCAGTTAAAAATCTTAATTTCTCTTTAGTGAAGTTCAAGGATCTGTTTAACTTTTGGCGAGTAAAGACTAGGAGGACCTAAGTCCGACCATAGGGTTTTTGGGGGGAATCTTAAAAGTTTGTTTGGCTTAGCAGTTTTTCCTCAATGTCAAATTAGAAAAAGAACAATATAGGTTTAGTGTCTGTTAATTTTTTTCCCCACAAAGGTTTGCGTTTGTGATAGAAGATGGGTATGTACCTTTACTAGAGTGACAAATTATAGCATTTGACATGATCTAGATTCTAAAATTGACGGTAACATTGCACCAAATATAAATGTATATTTTATCATACAATGCCTTAGTTCTGAACTGAGCTAAAGGAATTCTCAGCCTACTGCACTGTTGTCTCTGATATGCTTCCAACCCAAAGGCCTTTCATCTCAAAAAGAAAAAAATATCTGTCAAACTTGAATGTTTCTCTTGTGTGTTACACGTATGGCAGCCAGCTAACCCTGTGTCTTAGGTATGTTGTATATAATTCTTTTCATAATCATAGGGTATATTTTTGAATTTTAAAAAGCATTTATTTGGTGAAATCAAAATCAAGACAAGCAGTCAAGAATACCTGTGTATGAACTGATAAGAATGGCTGTTTCCACCAAGAATTCTTCTTAACGCTGGTGTGACTAGAATGGTGCCTATGCCAACTGAATAATTACAAAGACAATAAAAATGTAGATGCTATGCATTTCCAAAATAATTCTGCATCTGTTATAATAGCAGAAGTTTTTTTAATGCCACTTTAACACTAATGCACTGACAAATCCTAGATATTTTGTGAGGAGATGCATAAAGTACGTGTTACGTTTTTTTAAGTTTGTACGATTGAGCTACTGTTCAGTATTCCTTTGTTGTTGCACTGTTGATGTTTTGCATGTACAGCTCCTTGCTGGAACTACTTTTAAAAGCAAGGTGGAGAGTCTCTGTGTGCTCTGCTCTTCGCTTCAATTCAGAAGAAAGTGGCTTCTGCCTTATATTTTTACACTGTGTCAGAGTTCTGATGCTGTTTCTTCTGACCCTGGTTACGATCTCCGCAGTGTTCCTGTTGCCTTTGCTGTTTGGATGTTCAGCTGTCCAAACCTGGAGAGTGCAGTGTGCACAGTATTCACTCAGCTCTGTTGCTCTGTAAAATTTAACTGTTGTGTATATTTTTATATCTCTGTATACAGTAGTGTAGGTGATGGTACCCCCCTCATTTGTGTCTGAGATTGTGCACCCTTGGTGAGGAAACTGGAGTGATAGTTACATGATAAAGAGTTTGTTTTCAGATGCATGCTATGTATAAACCCCTAATGAAAATAAATATTTGTCTTTTCACTTTCTTTCTAAATTATATTTACATTTTTGAACCTGTTGCAATGGCATTGAATGAACAGTGTTCTGACAGAGCCACTTGGAGACAGCAGCACAACAGGATGTGTCAAGCTGCAAACAAAAAGGGGGTGTCAGTTGGATTTCTAGTTCTTATTTGTAGAGGAAGGGGTCATGCTGAAGGCTTTTCGGTTTTTCTCTTTTTAATCTAAACACTTTTCCATTCAGAAATGCATTCAGGATTTCAAGAGGCAATCTTCAATTTTTTCAGGTTGAGAACTAGGCAGGGATGGAGGGATTTAACAGTTGTTACCATTGTAGCCCTTTGCTTAGCTCAACTACTTTCAGAAAATTCAAGTGGGCTGCTTGTCATGTTTACTGGTAAATTTTAAACTCTTAACTCCAGTTGTACCCTAGCCTTGTCCAGCAGTCACTGAAACAATCATGCTGTGCTACAGGAGCCAGTTAATCACACACTCTGTGTCAAGAATGAAGGCAGGAACACTTCCTACAGAAAGCTGTTGGGAAACAGTGGTGAAGAGAGGAATGGCAGTAACCAGTGGGGATGTGCTTTTAGAATTTACTTTTGAAAAGTGACTTTGGTTATTTCAGCTGGGCCTACCTCCTGCCTTGCCACTCTAGGACAGTGAAGGACTGGAATGTGCAGATGTCTTCTCTCCACCTTCCCTGCTGATCAAGTAAGTCTGTTTTGCTGAGACAGTTGTAGATTGCTCCTTTACTTAGGGCAAGATGTTTTAGGTTGCATGTACTGAGCTAAGATAACACTTCAGATATTTGCTAAACCACATCTTTACCTTACCCAATTATGACTGATTACAAGAAGATGCAGAACTCTAGTCCAGAGAGACTTAGAGTTGTGCAGATGAGTACAAGTTTTAGTGAGCCTTTGGAAGATTTTGTCTAAACAATGTGGTGGTGTAAGACCATCTTTGTTCCCTGTACTCCCTTATGGAGTCCCTCTGCTGATGTAGTACAGGGGGACTGCTGTTAGGAGACAGAGGGAGGCAGAACATATACAAAACTTAATACTGCCAGGATTATGAAATACTCAAGTAACTAACGCACATAATGGCTTAAAAAAACCCCAAAACAAACAAAACCTACCCCACTCCTTTCTGTAAGTTCTGAGGCAAAAATGTGAATAAAGAACCAAGTCATGTTTTTCCTCATGTTTTTTACATGCTAATGAAGGCAGACCAGAGAACTGTTGAATAGAACATCCTTCCTTTTAAGATATACAGCTGAAAGTTATTTTGATATGTGTGCAAAACTTAAGTAGGAACCTTTAGATTTTCCTTCTAGCTCCCTGAAGGACCTTAGTTTATACAGAAATAAGTTTTTGATAAGCTATCTTTTATTTACCTTCATTTTTGCCTATAGTAAGGATCAAAGCTTGTACTTTAGGAAACAGAAATTCCTGCATCTTAGCCCTATAAAAACTTTGGAAAGATTGAAAGGATATTAGCATTACTTGAAGATTAACTGATTATTTTCCTGTAATTAGAGATGATTAAAAAATATAGCTACCTTGTTTTATATTCTTTGTGCTGCATCTTTCGTGTGCTACAGAATCAGAAAAGGCGTGTGTGTGTGACAACACCATATAAATATACACACTTCTGCATTAGTAATTCAAGAAATTCTGCAGTGTCACAGGAGAGTTGTAAGTTAGGTGGATATTTATTTATGAAACCCTCAGCCAGAGAGATTCAACCTTTTTCAAAGAGGAGTTGCTCCTGTAGCTTGACATTCTTGGTGAGCTTCTCTCTTATATAGAAATCAGATTTTTAAAATGAGTGAGTTCAGTCAGTACTTGGTACATGAGTAGGATACATTGAATTGAAAACCTCCCTTAAATTCTGAAAAATCAGGAGACCCATTTGCACAATTTCAAGGTGGTCTATTTTGAAATTATTATGCTGAAAATACAGGGCTGTGTCACCAAAATATAGAAAGTGGCAGTTTTACTCGGGCTAGGATGAATACTGCTACTGGTCTCAGGTGTTAAATGCAGCAAGAGATTTTAAGCTCCAAAAGATTAAGTGTTCTAAAACCTGATTTGAGCCATCTCATCTGTAACTGTTTAGACTCCAATACATGTGTCTATCTGCCAGTTACAAAGATGCTCAGATTCAATATTTAGTCATCCAGGAAGAAGTAGTTCCCACTCTTCTTTTGCTCCACATCCTGATGAAGAGAAAAAAGGTCACTATTACTTTGGCAGACTTGAACATAGCTGAAATAAACTTTCTGAACACCTTTCTACTTTCCTTATTGTTCTTACTAGTTTCATGTGCCATTTTCCAACACAGCAAAACTACCTGGTTAGTCTTAATTTTGTTCCTTATTTTAAAATCTGGCTTCACCTTAAACAGTCATGGCTCCTTTACTATAAAGGTGCTTCTGTCTTACCTTGATGGAATTGAGTTTGTTTATTCTTGGTCTGTAATTGTTGGGGTCTCTTCTAAAAGTGATTTCAAGCTGAGATAAAAACTTATTCATTCCAGCCAAAAGAGTCTGTGGACTGGGAAGAGAAAAGAACATTTCAGCTACGTTTTCAGAAATTTTATACTATACAGTTAGAGGCAGCTTTAATCTCCATCCTGAGCTCTCTCAGGTCTGGAAATGCAAACGTGAGCTGCATCTGACATACCAGGATGTGCTACAGTTTTAGTCAAACGCTGTCTCAGATATTAATCTTTCAGCAGTATTTCACTGTGCCATTACAAGTCTTTACATTCTTTTTATTTTGTATCCATGTGTGTGTGCTGGCACACTGATTTACATTCAAGGGAAAAAAAAAACAAGTGGCACTAGAACAAAGATCATAACATACACTGATGCTGAGAAACAGTTATGTGATGGTGATTTTTAAATTCAAACACACGTTCTTTGAAGGAATACCATCAAAGCCAGAGAAGCAGTGGGTTGTAGACATGTTGCAGACCAACGTGTTTACTTCATCTGGCTTGCACTAAGTACTTGGAAATTACACTGTTTTAAAACCCTGTAAGGCTGCTCATCAAAGGGTCACTGTAATCGACATGAAATTATTTACAGGAACAAAAGCAGATATATCAAAAGGGACAGCTCTGAAAGAGTAAAACTCGGTGTACCTGGAATGTTGCTCTTGAGACTTGCACTTCACAAGATCTGCAGACAGGGAGCCCTAGTACACTACTTTCTTTTAATACATCTCAGAGTTACTTTCACAAGCATAGTTTACAACTGGTCTTCTTTTCATTCGTTACTATTGATGCCACTTATCTGTTCTCCTCTGGTTCTAATTTAGCTGTAGTGCAGTTGCTTAAGGCTTGTTTAAAGCATGAGCTGGTCTAGGTCTTGTAGCATAGTTCAAGAACCTAACAAACCCTCAGCTCTGTGTCTAGGCAGCCTCTAAGTGAGGGTCAAGCCCATGTTTTCCACGATTCAAAACAAAAGCCACAACCCTCAGGAGGCTCTTGGATCACTTTAAATGCAGCTTAAATTTCCATAGGCAAGGTTGTTTCTCTGTATTTTTGATGATCTTGCTTACTAATCCAAACAAGTCTCTTACCTGTTTGCCAGTGTGTTCTTGGAAGGAATGCCATCAAAAACAATCACACGATCAGCAAGATATGTAGCCATGATAAAATCATGTTCTACCACAAAGGCTGTTTTTTTAGCATGGAGAATGAAACTGAAATATCAAAAGAGAGATTAATGTAAACACTGCAAATCCACTGCCAATCTCAGTTACCTTCCCCACCACGTATACTTTACCGTTTAATGACTCTAGCAGCCATGAGACGTTGTTCAGAGTCCAAATATGCTGAAGGCTCATCGATTAGGTACACATCTGCAGGTTTGCCCAGACAAAGAGCTAATGCCACACGCTGCAACTCGCCACCAGACAGTGTCTGAACCTATTGTGTGGGGGCAGCAAGGCTGTATTTAGTTCAGGTACAGGTCAAGAGTTAAAGACAAGGTAGGATGTTGTTTCAGGCAATTAATACCTCCTGGTCAATGATGTTTTCTATCTGGAGAGGTTTCATTACGTCAGTTACAAACTGGGGGTGTGTATACGCATCTCTGATCTTCTCATGCAGTAGCTGACGGACACTTCCCTATTAAAAAGATGATGTTGCCATTCAGTTTTATGCACCACAAGAAAACAAGCAGAAACAGAATTAATATTCTTGTTCTGGGTATAAGAAAATACTCCCTGTGTACTACGAACATGCTTTTGTAGCAAACACAATAGATAAGGCTTAAACGTACTGTAGATTTAGGACTGATTTTCTGAGGTTTGTAGCTGACATTTAGAACTGGGACTTCACCTGTAAAAAGACAAAATGTATAATGTAAACAAGAGCATTTCCAGTATCTTCAAAAGAGGTTTCAGCTCAAGTATCACACATTACCTCCTTCATCAGGTGTAAGCCTTCCTGCAAGCATTCGGATAAATGTCGTTTTGCCAGTTCCTAAAACAAAATGCAAGTTACAGATTAATCACGTTTTAGTCATTGAGACCTCCACTGATACAAAAAAAAGCCTTAATGAAGAATATATTCTGAAAATTAGACTGCGTTGAGAATTCCTGTATTCCTATATCCAGCAAGCAGCACCTGCTACTACTTACTTTTTCAAATGGAAGAGACATCTTAAAACTCCCTGAGTCTAGACTTGTGGCTAAGCTCTCAGTCCTGCTATCTCAGTTCTTAGAATGGGGCGACAGACACACAGTGGCATCCTTAGCACTCACTAACTTCACATTCTCACCAGTTAAGACAGTAAAATCATGGTGTGAGATACTCCCTAGGAAACAAGCAGCTCAGCCTGACTCAAACCCAGTAGTTTTGTAGGCTGGCTCCAGAAGTAAAAAAAGGTTTGGGGAGTGTATTTAGGGTTGGAGCAGCAGCTTCCAACATAAATTGCACTTACCATTTTCCCCTAACATCACCATAATTTCAGAATCTGTGAATTCTCCAGCTACTATGGATAGTTCAAATTCTCCCATCTTTTTTTTCATTCCTGGGTATTTGTACATACACATCTTTTTAACCTCTTCTTCATTAGCTGTCTCAGCCACTTTAAAGACCAGAGATGCATCTCGAAACCTTAGGTTTTCTGTTGGAACATAGCCATCTAGAAAAATGTTTATGCCTGTGAGAGGAGGAAAGAAGATCATCAACAAAGGTCTACAACAAAGTAAGAGAAGATGAATTTCAATTCCTGACTTGAAATTCCTACCAAGTAAGAAGAATGCTGGATTTTAAAGGGCACGCTAAAAGAAGCAACGAGGCCTCCTCTTTTAAAGTATGTACATTATGAAAATTGAATGAAGACAAATCTTAATGAATTACAGAACGGCTGTAAGAAGTTCTTCCTGAAAACCCACTGTTAGTGATGTGTGGGGGGTTTAAAGAAACTACTGCTGTTGGACCCATTCTCACAAAAGCAGTTATTACCGAGTCTCAGTGCTACAAGTGTGGACAATTCAGTGGACACTACATACCTCTGTACTGTGCAAACTGCCTTCTGCCCTTTCTCTACTATTTATAAGGTCTTTTGTGTAACTCCACAGTTTACAAAACACCTGCAAGTATCAAAATGATGTCCATAGCAAGAGAAAAAGGGCATTTCATAACTGAGACTTTCAGGCTGAGTTATAAATTTAGGGTCATGTAACAGAAATTCTGCAGAAAATAAAACAGTAGGTTTTTAGTTGCTGAACTCTAACAAAAAGAAGACATGTTTACATTAACAGACAACTACCATTTTGGTATCTTTTCTGGGTTTAAGAAGAGAAATGTGGCAAGAATTACCTTCTCTTACGCTGAAAGGCATAGTAACAACCCCATAAGCACTTGGCACACCATAGAGGCAGCAGATGAAGTCAGAGAGGTAATCTAACACACTCAGATCATGCTCCACAACAATAATGTACCTGAAAAACAGAGCCAGACATGCTTGGGTTACTTCAATGCAGAACATTTTTTCTTTCTTACTCTAGCCTTGCATAAACAGAAGCTACAACATGAGTTTTATTTAATAACGGTTTCTTCACTTCATACTAAAGAAGAGAGTTCAAATCTCTCATAAGCATTTTTTTAAACTGACCAATAAAAAGACACTGTGAATGACAACTTCAAAGTTCATCTTCAGTGTAAACTGGCAACTTCTTTATGTAGAGTAAGTGAAAGGATTGATTGATTAGAGTGAAAAATACTTGGCACATTTTAAGAAAACGAAAATCTTTCTGAGAAGGGGATGAAACAGCAATATTCAGGTGAAAAAGTAACCACCAATGCTTTCCAATCCTTATTACAACATTCTGGAATAGGATAAGAAACTACAGGACATAAGTTTCCAAAATGCAAAGGAATATTACTGACTCTGAATATTTAAAACATCTGTTAGTGTGCCATACTGGGAAGTCAGCACTTCCAGGGTGCTGGACTGGATACTTCTTCCCTCTGTAAACAGCCATGTATTATTACAGTCTAGCAAAACATTTAGAGCTTGTATTTACCTGTCAGGGTTTATTAGGGATCGAATAGTAATGGCAGCCTTCAAGCGCTGCTTGACATCCAGGTAGCTGGAAGGTTCATCAAACATGAAGCTAGTCCCAAAAGAAAGAATCAAGCCTTAGTGAATGCAAGTTTTCTGTATATTCAGACATAACACTAACATTTCAGCCATTAAGTATGTGGAAAAAAAAATTATCATTATTTATACTGAGAAACGAAGACAAAAAATGAGAATGACATACACCTGCCCTGAATCTCTGTAAATGTCACGTGAAAGTGTTAAAACAGTTCAAGTTAAGTATTACTTTGCCAAAAGCTCTGACAAAGTTATCAAAAGTTACAAGAACTCAGCAGTCAGGAATCCCATGCACTCATTCTGAGTCACCTTAAATTTAATATGAACCGAAAAGTGCAAAAATACTTTACAAGACTGCACGAAGGACATCTTCCAGAAGAGAAAAACAAAACAAGAAAACCCATTTGAAACCCACGCCAACCAAAAAAAACCCCAGCCAAACAAAAAAAGCACAGCCCAAACAAAACAAAGCAAAAAAAATTAATCAAAGAAAAAAAACCCCAAAACTCTGCAACTCTTGTGATCCTGCTTTCTTGGTGCCAAGAAGTCAGAAAACAGCATAGACTAGACAGTAATTGCCTGGCTGCAAGCCAGAAGAGGGACACAAGTTCCCAGAGGTGGGGAAGCATCTGTACCTTCCTTATTCAGAGAGGCTAAGTGAGGTATGCTGTCAAACAGGATACATTTATTGGAATTAAGGAGGAGTTACAAAGTTGGGATGCTGATATTTAACACTGGTCTCTGAAATCAGCTATTTCCAGGCAGATTAATTAAAATATACAAACCCGAGAGAATATATGTTGAGTAAATAGGGAATCTCAGCTGATGAGCTGGCAGACGCATTTAACCCCCCCCCCCTTTAAAATATTAGTAATTATTAAATATTTTTCAATATTTCAAACAAATGTATTATTTCTAACAAGAAATATAAATTAGAGGACCTTGTTGTGAGACAGATTATTAGAAGCAATGTGTAAAAGAAGGAAATGAAACATACATATCAGCCTTCTGAATGCAAACAACTGCACAAGCAAATCTCTGAAGTTCTCCTCCTGAAAGGTCCTCAACATTTCTTTCTTTCAGATGGGTTAAGTCTGCAAATGAGTGGTTTAGATGTTATAACCAACACAACAATCCCTATTTTTATTACCTATAGAAACATGTATAAACACAGCAGACATCCTACACAGAGGGAAAAACCAAAGGTGGAAGAAGCATCCAGTTTGTATAGTATCAGTATCGTAACGCTCATAGTAAGTCCCAGCAAGCTGTGGCTTCTCTGCAGCATTTGCTCTATGGCTGCTTCTTATCATGCAGGAGGATTACACTGCTATTTCTTTTTCAACCATGTAGTTTGTAGAGATTTCTGGCCCTAAAAAGAAACTACACCAGTTTTAGAAGTTTTATTTTGTCAGACCTGGCTGAAGAGTTCAGATTTTCAGGAAAATCAATCTCCTCAAACATTACAGCCAATGGGCGAAGCCAGTATTTTCTAGTCAGCTTAATGAACAGCAAATTTCAAGAGTATATTGGTTTCACTAATAAACTAAGTGGGACTCAAAGCCCACACTCTTGGTGGCACAGTGCAGCCCCACCTTTTAGAAACACCTAAATTCAAAACACCTACAAAAAATTACCAGGGCAGGACCATGCAGATGTTCTTATTAGTTGCGTTAATCTCAGAAGTCAGTGGTACTGCCATTAAAATCAGATATATAGGGGCTTTAGGGGCAGGGAGGGCTGTATGAGCATAACATTTTCTATATGCAGTGGCTCTCCCCAGAGGGGATGCAAAGACTGTCACAGTTGTAAGGCAGCAAGAGCAGCAGATGGTAAGTGGCATTTTTCCCAGGTTTAAAAATAAGTACTTTCTACCACAAAACAGAAACCACATTAGATTCTGTTAACTAGCATGTATCAATTAGTTTGCCTTTGCCACTAGAAAGTATTATTTGTGTTGGTTCATAAATGCTTACAGCATGCCCTCGGTTTTAAACTAAAGCACCTTCACTTTTTTCTCTTCTTTAAACCGGTATAATTTACCTCTTCTATCACATTACAGTAATTTTATTCTGCCAGTAAATATCAATTTCTCAAATGCTTTGAAATCTGACTTCACAAAATTTCTTACCAAGCTGCTGACATACAACGGTTTGTGTCTTAGTTTCATCCTTCCTATCCAGAATTGATCCCACTGTTCCCTGCAGAATAATAATTTAAAAAGGAATGAAAAAAAACCCTCAGAAAATACTGGATTTTTATACTGGTTTATGCCTTAAACATAAGAGAAGTATTACTGAAGAGGCTCCCAGCCTTGTATTAACACATGACTTTTCCCACCTTTGCAGCTTTAGGGATCTGGTCCACATACTGAGGTTTAATGATAGCTTTCAGGTCGTCTTCCAGGATCTTGGTAAAGTAATTTTGTAATTCAGATCCTCGGAAGTAAGTCAAAATTTCTTGCCAGTCAGGTGGATCCTGTGACAAAATTAAAGCCTGTGTTTACTTATACCATTAAGACCATGTAATTTAAAAATCTAACTTTAAAATTGCAATCAATATAGCAAATAGAATATGGTTGTTAAGATATAAACCCACGAAAACCAAAACCCAAACCTGGATAAAAGCTAGTTACCAAGCTGTTAAGTTGCTTCTGCAGTTTCCATTGAGAATAAAAAAACTATAAAATTGCAAAAATGAAGGTCAGATATTTTTTTTTAGGTGTTGCTAGCCTTTACAAAAAAACCAACAAACCAACCATTTTAAATTTGCACAGTTAAGCTACTAAACTACTTCATGGGGGAAATGATAGCCGGGATTAGTGTAACTACACTTATTAGCTATCTTGATACAGCTATTCCAAAGAAAAAGGACTGGACTGATAAATGCAGTAAAATTTGGTAATTTTCTCTGGATTAAGTTAATAATGTCCTCACAAATTCTGTGTTCACAGAGACAAAAATTTTGTCAAAATATATAAGCACAGCTACCTAGAATGCCAGCTTTATTTTATGGCTGATACATACATCATATTTTCCAAGATTTGGCTTCTGTTTTCCTGCTAGAATTTTCAAGGCGGTTGATTTTCCAATACCATTGGTTCCAACCAATCCCAGTACTTCACCTGGACGAGGGATAGGCAACCTGTAAACAACACAGATAACTTTGGATTACATTAATGCCATCAGACACCACCATTTGGTGGCCAAGTCAATGTTATGTTTGCTGACTTTCTGATTAGTCCAGCCTACTTTGTTAATTTGCCAATATGTAACTAAAATTAAATCATTATCCTTAAAAACAGAAGATCATAAGAAATATTTACGGGCAGTCTGATTTTTAAACAGGGGCTCTCTCAAATGAACATTAACATTTATTCCATTACAATACTTTTTAATGAGAAAAACATAAAATTAACATTCCAAACGAAAGCTACCGAGGTAAGAACCAAGAACACTTTGATGTTCAGTATATTTAGACTATCAAAAACTTGCAGTTTTTTGTCTCTTTTACGCTGCTTTGAAAAGCAAAATACCTGTGAAGTTTGAAGGCATTGGCACAATATCTATGTGTTGTTTCTTTCTCCAGGTTGCTAGGTAAGTTAACAATTGACAAGGCTCCAAAAGGACATTTCTGTAATTGAAAGAAATTACAGATTACTAGAGCACAAACGATTTATTAACAAAAGAATATGTTCTCTACTGCACCCAGCTGTGCACTTCCATTTTTAAATGAACTTCGATCAAATTTCATTTACATGGTCAACTTGCCAATAAATTCTACACCACATTTTTAAAATTAAGTAGTCAGCAATTTAGACTGTTGGTCTACAATACAAGTAAGGCACACTGTATATATATATTCTCCATCTCTTTCACAAAAAGCATCTTTCTGCTGCTAGGTGTCTACAGACACAAATAAACAAACCCAACCAAAGTCAACCAAACCCAGAATGTTACAACCCACACCCTGCAACTCAACCAGTTCAGTAAAATGATACAGTTCTTCACTTTCTGTGAGCAGTAACAGTTAACTACATCTGATTAGTCCAGGAAAGAAAACTGCTTTTTTCAAATTACAGTATGCATTACTAAATATAATAGCAAAATAAGGAACATGCAGCAGTTTAAATAAAGCAGCCTAACTTTTACCTTGATGCAAATACCACAACCAATACAAAGTGTTTCTGAGATCCATGCTATTTTGTTCTGTGATGTGACTTCTATGCAAAGTTTCCCTGGTGAAAAAGAATTAACGTAGGGTCATTAAAGTTTCTGGTGAATCAGAATTCTTGCCAATACTACTGAATTTCACAGAGGAACATGTAACTGATGAACATTCACTGAAGCTTCAGATCATTCAAAGGCTTGAAAAGTGCCATTATTAAGAACTGTCCATGCTTTCAGTGATATTTCTAAAGGTTCTACGAAACAAAAACTTGAATGAGACACAAAAAACTAGCCATTATAAAGAAACCTCATTCCTTCTATTATAACTTGATTCAAAACTTCTCCAACTGCTTATATACTTTGTTAAATTGTATCTCTTACCCATTCGAACGACAGGACAACTCTTCTTGCATTCTTGACGACATTTCTTTGGCTTACACTTGTCATGGTTGACTATAGCAATTCTTGTTAATTTGTCTGCCATAATGCACAATTTAGGGTTAAACACATACACCAATTACGAGGAGTATAGGGAGTCTTCCAGATCTTAAGGAAAAAAAGAAAACAACACAGAAGAGACATATTACTGACAGCACAGAGAACACACATATCTGAAATTATTATTAGCAGAGTTCAGAGATGAAAGCTGCAGAATAATTTGGTTCCCTCTTTTAAGCAACATGGCAAACAGGGCAAAGTCTCAGACACATGTAGTAAGGGTACTGATGTGTAAATAACTGCAACAAATCTTTAACATCAACTTTCCATCCCATTATTTTTTCTCCAGTGTAAAAATAAAAATGTGATTATATCTGAAAATGGATTTATTTACAAGAAAAGCATGTAAGAAAAGCATAGTAAGAAGAGAAGCATCTACAGTACTGGAAATTTCAGTTTCACAACCTGCCTTGTGTAAAACACACTTGTTCACATTACACTACCTGTTAAAGTCTAA
Source organism: Sclerurus mexicanus (assembly GCA_013396755.1). Lineage (NCBI taxonomy): Eukaryota > Metazoa > Chordata > Aves > Passeriformes > Furnariidae > Sclerurus > Sclerurus mexicanus. The sequence continues at coordinate 571,075 of VWZF01002109.1, forward strand.
ATTGAGACTACAGCTATTACTCCAATAACATGATTATAATATTAATTTACAAACTGTATGTCAATATTCTGTATTAAAGCATCAAAACACTCTAAAATTTAAACCGGTTTTCAAAGGAAAATTTGTTAGTTGCAAATGAAAAAGTAAACGAGGCAATGTGAGCAGACATACATGATGATGATTGATTCTTTTACCTTGAGCTTCGTTGGTATTTGAATAACTACAGTTACATTATGCATTTCATAATATGTCATCGATGCCTACAATATATTTCAATAAAAACAAACAAGATTCTTTACAAAGAGGGTAGAAAGGCTCTGCAGAGGGACCTGGACAATGGTACGATGTTCAGTAAGGCCAAGGGCCGAGTCCTGGCCTTGGGTCACGACAACGCCCCGCAGCCCTCCAGGCTGGGTGCAGAGTGGCTGGAAAGTGGCCCAGCAGAAAAGCACCTGGGGGTGCTGGTTGACAGCAGCTGAACAGGAGCCAGTGTGTGCCCAGGTGGGCAAGGCCAATGGCATCCTGGTCTATATCAAAAGAGAGTGTGGCCAGCACGACCAGCAATGTGATTGTCCCTCTGCTCTCAGCACTAATGAGACCCCATCTTCAGTACCTTGTCCAATTCTGGGCCCCTCAGTTCAAGAAAGACACTGAGATGCTGGAACATGTCCAGAGAAGGGCAACAGAGCTGGGGAAGAGTCTGGAGCACAAGTCTGATGAGGAGCGACTTGAGAGAGCTGGGCTTGTTTAGCCTGGAGAAAAGGATGTTCAGGGGGTCCCTTATTGCTCCGTACAACTACCTGAAAGGAGGTTGTAGCAAAGTGGGGGTTGGCCTCTTCTCCCAGGTAACAAACGACAGGACCAGAGAAAATGGCCTCAGGTTGCACCAGGAGAGGATGAGATTGCGTATTAGGAGAAATTCCTTCAAGAAAAGGGTTATCAAGCATTGGAACAGGCCACCCATGGAAGTGATTCACCATCCCTGGAGGTATTTAAAAGACATAAATGTGGCACTTTGTTAGGGGGCAGTGCTGGCTTAGCAGTTGGACTTGATGATCTTGGAGGTGTCTTCCAACATAAAAAATTCTGTAATTCCATGGAGTACCAGATAATTAAATATTCCTGAGATCACAAATAAAGGCATGCAGAGAGGTGAAAATACAACTTGTCTTGCTCTCTATTAACAGCCTCTTTCCTTGCTTAGCTGTTTGTAATGTACACTGACAAGCACTGGATTGTACTGGGACTGTTGTGTACTTTGTGCTCAACAGCTGCAGCAAAGGGAGGGAAGGACAGAACAGAGAATGCTAAGTCTTGATAGACAAAAAAAGGTGGGATGTGCTTTAAAGTAGCTTTATATTTCCTTTACTATATCCCCCTCCACTCACTCCTGCTCTAGAACAAAGACAACGGAGTGACTAGGATCTTGGAAGATTACAAAATATCACAGATGACAAACACATTTTTTAGGCCAAAAGAGAGGCCATAAAGTACAAAGCATTTCCGTTTCACCACCACTAAATGAAGGGATGGCAGCCCTAGAGAAGACACAAATTCAAAATCAGCTCAATGCAATATGTATCAGTAGTTCAATGACATAAGTGGGAAAGAGTCTTGAAACACTTCAGGTTTCCACACAGTCCAAAGGTGCGGTTTCGTCCAAAAAAAGGATTCCAACCTTTTTTATTAAAGCAAATATTTTCTCTTGGATGTCCTGTTCATCTTTGCTTCACCAAACTAAAGCATCCTGCAGTGGTTTACAGACTATATTTACTACATACAGCTATTATATGAAGAAAGGTATTGACTTTCAAACTTCTGGAACCAAGAATAAAATAGGTGTATGGCACATTTATCATGTTAAGTTCCTTCCCTAAACTTCAGTTGTGAAACTACAGATACCACTGAAATATGAAAGAAGACTGACATCTAACAGGGAGCAAAGGTCAGAAAAGCAGATGTTAGTGTATCTTTAAATCCACTCCTGAAATAATTATGGACATTTTAAGTGGTTCCTTTTAAAAGTGGTAGTCTTACTCCTCTTTTCAATTTCCAAATTGTTTTTAAACTAATGTCAAAAGATATTCTCCATCACATATAAATGAACATAACTATTAGTCACGCCGCCAGCCTTACTGTGGCAGCTTCTGCTTTCAGTATTTCAATTTCTTTCTTTAATACTTCAAATTTCCTAAGCCAGAAAGTCGTATTAACACAGTCGATGATTTAAAATAAACGACTGAATATTAGTAAAAAATCAAAAAGTTATTCAACAGTTCTGTATCATCAGACCAGACTGACAAAGTAGGGCTGAACATGGAAATTACAGCCCTAGACCAGTCCAACAGGCATGCAATAATGGGTTTGCAGTTCTCACTTTGACAGAGAAGAAAACAAGAAATGGAAAGCCTTAAAGAATATAATGATGTCTGAGTCAGGCTCATTTTCTTGGGGACAGATGCTGGATTGTGTCCCTACTTCAAATAAAGATAACTTTCTTTGGGAAGAGGTCCCAGTGCTTTTCACTGAAATCCTGTAGTTTAGTTAGTGCACAGAGTATTTGAGGGTGAATCTCTCGCTCTCTGGCTCCCCAAAGGAAGTGTCTGATCTGGGTCAGCCCCTTCTCCAACAAGGCCCGAGCAGACAGACCCCTGCTCATCACCTGAGCTCTAACTAGCATAAACTAGTTCTGTGAGTTACCTCCGGGAGAGCAACCTCCAGGAGACAAAGCTGTCCGCAGCCCCCCAAACTCTGCTCGAGGCTCCTGCCTGAGGAGTGCTGATAGCAGCTTGACAACCCCTCCCCTCAGTCACCCACAGTTCCAGATGTGTTTAAAGCTCCAAAGCAGAAGAGTAGGACGGAGGCTGCTCTAAAACACCAAGGTAAATATGGTGAGAAACAACCAGTTCTTGCCACCTTCCTCAGCAAGCTTTTCCACCCAGTCTTGGCAGAATAATCCCACTGACGTTTACCCTCATTAATGAATCAACCTGTGGTTGGGAAGTAACAAAACAGCTTAAGTTTGGGGTTTTCTTTTTAATTCTAACTTATTTACATGGGAAAATGTCCATCTGTGGTGAACAGTTTTGAAGGGGCCACAGAAGTAAGTACGTACACCAAGCATTTATTAAAGCACTTGGGTGGAGGGCAACAGAACTAATGAACAAGCATGGAGACAAACTCCTGCCTCCTTGTTCCTGTCCACACATGAAAGTGTCAGTTTATCCAAAACTCTCCAGTGTTGTTAAACCATTTTCAGAAACTAAATATTTGTGACTTCTGTCACTCCTGCAATATTTCCAGGACTGTGCTGATGTCTACAAGGACAATTGTCCACAACAGGAAAACGGTAATTTCTACTTAGAAGCAAAATAAACAAACTGTCCAAAAGCAGACTGAACTCAAGTTACATATTCATATGCAGCCAATTGGGTGGCATTTAAGTTAATATATCGAATAGGATGGGCTGATTCCAAGGCGCAGACAGCAGAACTCTGAGGACACAACACAGGTCAGCAGTGCTACAGCAACTGTTCAGTGTAGTCAGCACTTATGGGGCAGGAGAAACCGGTACTCAGAAGCATTTCAGTTCATGACTGTATTTCTCCTTTTCAAAGGAAGAAGAACAGAATAAAACCCAGTATGAAAATATTAATTTGTTACTAACTACAAGAGCAAAGCACTGTTTCAAATTAGTGAATGATGATGGAGTGACAGCAGAAACTCTTCCCAGAATGATGGACTGACATCACAGGAGAAAGAATGAGAGAGTGAAGAAAACCTTCTGGCGAAAGAAAGTGTTCTGAAAACCTTGACTGTATCATTTACTGAAGCCAAAAGCTGCCCATTAAGCTATTTAATACAAAAAGTAAAACATGTTTAAAAAGAAGACACAAAACATGCTATCACAAGCATTCTAAGTCAGCATTCTTGGGCTGTCTGACACAGCTGCTGCATGCTCTGACACACCAGATTAAAAAAAAAGGCAGCATGTATGCAGACCTCACTATCTGTCACAAAAAGCAACTGAAATGTACAGTCTCTAGAACAAGTGTAATGTACTTGTATTAATAACATTTATTTCTTTCACAGGCATTGGAGTTAAATTAGAATTTACTAAGTCAAGGCATTTTTGACCAAGAAGGATTTGTAACTGCATCTAACTATTCAGACTTAAACAAAGAAATATTAAAAAAAAGTAAACAAAGACTGAAACAGAAGCAGAGATCATTCAATAAATAGATTTGAAGGCGAGGCCTGTGTTCAGAATTATGCCATACTTAGGTTACTCTGCACAGAAACAGTGAGCATTTTACAAAATTACCTTGCATCAGACCTCGAAGATAAATGCTGTGGAAAGAAGTGAGGATGAGCAGCATTTCCAGCTTCCTTCCTCAAGAATTACCCCTCAATTCCATTGCTAATGGACTACACACAGTCAGTCCAGAACAAGAACGAGAAAGTTGAGAACTGGAATGCCCAAGGAATATTTAAATGAAAGACAAACCAGATTTTCAAACTGCTTATGGGAAATCACTTCATTGGTGTCAAAGCAGAAGGAATTGTAAATGCTACAAGAACAAACAAAACCTACCAAGAATTAAGAACTAGTCTATGCTTAAGGTTTTGATGCTTGTTTTAGAAACTGAGACAATGTGAAAAAAGAAGTTTAGACATGCCCCAAATTTACCTACTGTATTAAATCATTACGTTACTCATAAGACACGTCACGAATATGAACATACAATGTTAACATGAAAGCATATGGTCAGATACACCGACGCTGCACAACGAGTGGGTGTGTTTAGCTGGTGCAGAACAGTATTAATTATCACTCAGCCTTTAACATTCCCTTTTAACACCAAGTGAAACGCATGAGAAGGAACCCATAAATTAGCAATCTACCCCAAGGAGCATTTCGCGACCCCTTGCTTAGGACCGGGGTTTAGGAAACCACAGCAGGGAAACTTTAATTAGGGCCTGCGAACTGTCACAGGAACTCGCAGGTGAAACAGCCAAGCCCGTTCCAGAGAGAGACCACCACCACAGCCCCTGAGAAAAGCCCTGCCGAGCTTTTCCCCGCAAAACCCGGCCTTACCCTTCCCACCCCACGGCTCCCGCAGAGGCCTCGACCCCCGCTCGCCGCCCCACGGGCGCGCAC
>VWZF01002109.1:576852-737448 GCA_013396755.1 Sclerurus mexicanus
GAGCTCGCCCGGGGCCGGGAGCTGCCCGGCCCGGCCCGGCCCGGCCCCTGCGGCGGTGTCCCGGGGGCGGGGGAGGCAGCGCGGCCGGGCTGTGCCGTGGGGAGGTGCTGCTGCTGCTGCTGCTGCTGCTGCTGGTGCTTTACTGTCGGTGTCGAAGCGCTCGGTAGGCCCGGGGGCCGCGAACCTGGGCGATCAGTGGTCAGCCCTGGCGAGGGGGGCGGCCGGGGAGCGGGGCGGCAGCGCCGGGTCTGGCAGAGCAGCCCCCCCGTGCTGTGGCTTCCGAAGGCGGCCGCCACCGAGGGGTTGCACTTCGCGCTCCTCGTAAAGAGGTGCTCGACTGCTGTGTGAAGGTAGGCTTGGAGGTCTTGGCTTTCACAAAAATACGTTCAACAAACCCCAACGGCATTTACTTAGATTGATTAGAGATACGCATTAAAAAAGGGTAATGCAATTCTGTTGTTCAGTTGCTCTAGTTATCCTTATTTTTAGTGAAATGTATTTGTGACAATGAGGGACTTTAGTCGTTTTCACTAATAGCCTTAAAGCGATGCACTGAAGGCAGAGTGAAAATAATGAGTGTTTAGAATTGTGTTGGGAGAATAACCTGAGAGCTCAAACATACAGGTGAGTGTTTGTTGAAATAGGGTGCTACCGTATGTCATCATTAAATATTAACTAACCATTAGTGATTTTGAGGTTTAATGGTACTGTTTAATCTTTCATCTGAGTGAAAAGTGGTAAGCATAGTGAGAGTCTGATTTTTGGATATACCTCGAGATCTTTAAAAGCCTTAAACCAGCAAGATTCCAGCCAAAGAAAATGAGAGCAGGGCAAAGAGCTTGTGAGGTAAAATGAGTAGTGCAGTTAAGAAAACCAGGGAATCTAAGGTATGGAATTTCCATCTGTTAAGAAGAACAGGAAAAAGAGTCTTATGGATGTTGCAAAAATGCTGTAGTAGTTGGTGCAGCCTTTGTTCAGTCTGTATCTGCCGTCAGATGTTTGCTAAAACTGAATAAAATTGTATGATAGAAACACAGAGTAATTTTTTTTTTTTAAATAGTAAAGGTAGTTGAACTTTGATCCCCTGAAAGATTCTGAGGAGGTGTTTTGGGAAGGAAATTTGTCAGTAAGTAGAAGACAATTAAAACCGCTGTGTGAACAGGAATATTTTAGTGTGGTTTAAGAGTGGTCTGGATCAGCCAATATGTTTAATGAGAAAGGAATATATGGGGTTTGTCTTGAATTCTACAGGTTTTCTGCCAGCATTCAAGCTTCTGAAAAGTGGTATAAAAATTATTTTTTTTTTTACGATCTCTTACAGCTGGTTGAAAAATTGCTTTTGAGGCTGACTTTTAAAACCTCACTTTTAAACAGAGGTGTCACAAAGCATGGTCCTGGTGAGTTCAGCTTTGAATGTATTTTCATTGTCTTCTGTGATGGTGAACACAAAATAAGTGTGCTACCAAGTTGGAAGAACTGCAAGCACTGTATAGCTCAGGGCTGGAATTCAAAATGGTCTTGAGAAGATCGGTGGCAGGTTGGAAAGCAGTGTAACTAAGCTCAGTTAACAAGAACTGAGCGAGGAAGAGGAAAAGGGAGGGAAAAAATCAAAGGTCTGATTATTGGAAAGGGTATTAGTGAACAGCAAACAGTATTCCAAAAAAGCGCTTGAGCACTGTAGTGCACTGTAAATTAAATACAAATCGGTAATATGATGTTCTTTCAATTAGGTGTTATTTTGCCATGTTAACAAGTGTTGTTAAAGATAAGGAAAGTGGTTCTTCTGTTGAAGTTTAGCCTTAGCGAAAATGGTAAGGGTTTTTTTTTTAAGACAATAGTATGTAGATACCTAGACTGTGCAAGAATATTAGGTTCATAAAACTTGGTTTGTGAGGGAAGCTTGAAAGACATTGGCACACTAGAAAAGGAGAAACTAAGAGCAGATTTGATGAGTGCTCTCACATCTATGAAAGGGTTGCTACGTAAAGACCAGTGAATAACTAGTCTTCAAATTCTCTGTAGAGCAGGAGAAGAAATCATTCTTGTTTCTGGAAGGTGTTACTGTTAAGGACACTCTGGTCTCTCAAAGGCCCTTACAAGTGTGCGTTTAAACAGTTCTGTGTGTAATAGCATGGCGAAATTAGAAACTTTAATTGGATAAAACTGCTTTGGAATCTGCACGTTCCCTTGAGCCTGGATTTTTATGGAGCTTTAGTGGGAAAGGCCCATGATATATCCTTCTGTGTGTCCTGTCCAGTGTGTTGTGGAGGAGCATGTGTGTGCTTAGAGAAGGGTTTGCTTTCACAGAAGCATCTTTTAACAGTGTCTTCTGCTGCTGGTACACTGAGAATGACCCGTGTGGTTTGATTGTGAAAGGCAGACTGTGCAACCATGTAAATCCATTTCACTCTGTTTTATAAACTGTATACTTGTTAAAATGTCTTTAATGGCTGCTACTTCACAGGGATGGGATGTTCTCTGGAAAAGAGCAACCTTCTCTGAGGAAGATGGTGAGGGAGAGAGTTAGAGGAGTGGTGAGAAAAAATGCTTATCCACTGCTTTGTCTTGATCAAAGGACGTTCGTATCATATATTGGAAAGTGGCAAAGTGGAAGTGTGGCCTTGGTCACATCATTGAGACATTGATATATTAATGTTGCTGGTAAGGAAACAGTGGCCTACTCATGATCTTTCAGAATAACTGCATTGGCAAATTGGAGATGTTTCCAGCCATTGCTTCTGTAGATGTGCTGTGTCTTTCCGTTTTTCAGCACGTCAAGGAGAAGGGCTTCTAGAAAGTTTAGATGTTTTTACACAGCCTGAAAAAGCCATGAAAAATTTTATTAGGTGACTTAAATTACTTCTAAAGCTAAGTATTTGTGTCTTGTTCAAAATGAGGTACTTCTGCTAGTAAAACGTCTGGAAGTGTTACTTGAGTGAGCTGTTCCTGCATTATTTTTCCTTAGCTATCCAGAATGTATTGTTCCTGAGCTAGTTAAACTGGAGTTCTGTCATGAAAATCTGACTCAATTAGGTTCAACCATTAAAGGTTTTCAGTCTTTTACATCACTGATACACAATATGTGGCTGATTTATTTGCCAACAGTGGTTTGGAGTTGGAATTTGAATATTAAGTAGCTTTGCCTGTTCAATAGAGGGAAATAAGCTCAGTTTAAAACAGTGGAAAACTTGGATGGTGTTTCTTGCTGTATGTTTCAGGTCCCCAAAATGTGTGTCTCAAACTTCTGAGAACTGGCACAATACAAATCATGTCAATGTTAAATTGCTTAGAACTTTTCTCTGTATGCTGAAGCTTAGAAGAAATCTCAACAGTGTTGTCCTAAGGGATTCTGCAGACTTAAAAATTCTAGTAATTTTTTTCTGGAAGCATCTGTAATCAACTTTCTGATAAAATGAGCAAACAACGTGATTTCTCTGACCTTATTTTTTGGTGAGTTTTGATAGGATGTTTACTTATTTCTGGTGTCTTGAGGGTGGGTATCCGACAATAGCTATTTCTGGGAATGAACACGTGAGTATCAGATTTGGAGTTGTTCATTCATTTTCTCTTGAAGTCAAAGGAGTTTGAAGGCTTGCTGGTGATGATATTCAAGAGGTGTTTGATGTGTGATGGTTTTGGGATGTGATCATTTGAGTTAAAAGTAAATAGTTTACTTTGGGGAGTTGAATTTTCTATGTGCGTTTTCAGAGGTGGGAAGAACAGCGTTATTGGTTTCTATCTAAATCTGAGAGTTAAAATGAACGCAACTCAACCTCTCTTAGTTCATTGTCACAAAAGTAAGTAATAGCACAGTTTGGACTAGTAGGTCATTTGAGCTTTAAAATTAATGAGTCCAGAAAAATAGTCTCCCCAAGGGTTAATAAATATAATTTGAATTTGGTATAGGATGGAAGTTGGACTAGATGATTTTTAAAGGTGTCTTCCACCTATCCAAACAATTCTGTGATTCTGAGAAAAATATTTGGTTTTGAAGTATCTATGAACTAAGTGTTTTGTAATTGTTTTCCAAGACTATTTTGAAATCTTAGATTAGAATACTTGTGACATGGTTTTTTATTGAAGCTGCTATTAAAAAATTTTAAGTTGTATTAAGTAGCAACCAGAGGAAGTTATTTATTTTCTATTCTAGTCTATTCTTGATGTATACAGTTTTATAGTGTAGCTGATTCAGTCAAGAATTATTATTAAAGCTGTATTTCAAAGAGCTTATTGTAAGTACCTGATAGAAGTTTTAAGTCAGATAATACACTATTTAGATACAGTGGCTAAGGAAAGTGTATATGCTAGTGTATCCTTGGAGGAATGGCTAAATGGATTGTCTTTTTTTTTTTTTTTTTGATAGTTTTGATGGATTTTTTTTGAGCAAAACTTCTCTGCATTGGCAAGGACTTTGAAACACCTTGTTGCATGAGTTTATTTTTTTTTATTTGGATATTTGTGAACATATATGTGATACCTGTAGGGTTAGCTGCGTAGGGTTCAACTTCTTTTCTGAAAGAATGGTGTTTGAATAAGGGGTTTGTTTGCGGCCTTTTGTGACACTTGCTGTTGTCAGTGTTTAGATTTTACTACACATGCACTTATTTATTCAGATTTTTTAATGGTAATCAGAGCTGCAGTTTTGTATATGAGAAAGTAGCAAAAAAAGCTGGAGGTTTGTCTCAAGTCAAGTGTTTGAAAACTTAAAAAAAGCCAAAAAAACCCCAAGGGCCAGTAGGAAGTGCTTGGTGCAGACAGTAGTGTGCTCTGCAGAGTTCAGATTTCCTGTGTCTGGCAAAGAGTTTTTAGTCCGTAGAAAATGTTGTCTCTGCCTTGTGTCACTTCTGGAGAGGGTCAGGCCTGGATCCTGTGGATACCAGCCTAGTTCAGTACCTTATTTGCTCTCTGGGCCGAGGCACTGGGAGACTTTTTCTGAGATAAGCAGAGCATAACATGATGTGATGCCTGTGAGCGAAGGATGGGAAGTCACCTGTAATGCCCTGACTCTTGAGTGCTCTACATTTAATTTTAAGCTTTAATGTAGTTCCTTTCATGGAACTGATAGTTCTTTGGAGTAGTCTTGCTTTATTTTTTTAAAAATGATTTTAACCTACTTTCTAGGAAGTAATAAGATGCTCTGTACTATACAAAACCCAGCGTGATTATGTTGTAGTCTATGTGGTGGTAGTCTGTGTGTTGAGACTGTATGTGGTTTCTTGAGCAGTGCAAGTCACAGGTTAATGATTCCAGATGAAGTCATGCAATTAAGAGAATGAACCACGGATAGACGTGTCTGTAACTAGTTGCTAAAAATTGGAGACTATACAATTTGTTTAAACTCTCATTTCCTATTTTTAAGGGGCAGTATCTCCAGGACAGGCTTGCTGTAGTTTTCTGGATAGGTTTCTGAACTTGCAGATTAAGAAAACTTTGAGTGTATTTGGGAGAGGGGTGGAATGAAGTTGTATTTCTAGCCTTTAAACCAACAAGGTCTGTTTTAATGTCTTAAAAACAAACAGAACCATAAACCCCAAATCCTGAACCCCTGACTAACTCTGCATGCGTGAATTAGAATGATAGAAGTGAAATATGTCTTATGAATGTTCCAAGTGTGTATTGAATTTTTAAGGACACAATTTATGTATATGTGGAACCTCTTAGATTACATAATATATGTATTTATACATGTTGCCTTATATATGTGAGGTTCTAAAGACACACAGAAATGTATGTGTATCCATATAAACCACATACTCTGTAGCGTATTACATAAGCATGAGGCCTGAGAAGTGTCTATGTGAACAAACAAAACCCTTTAATTTTCCCATCAAATCAAAATGTGTCAACTAACTCCCTTGTTTTCTCTTACTAGAAATGACTACCCCAAACAAGACACCACCTGGTGCTGATCCAAAGCAGTTAGAGAGGACCGGTACTGTTAGAGAAATAGGCTCACAAGCAGTTTGGTCTCTGTCATCCTGTAAACCAGGTAAAATCACAACAAATGATGTTTTTTTTGTCTTAGAAATTGTACATTTTTCATCTTAGAATATGTGGTTTATGCTTTGGTGAGAAGACATATATAGCAGTAAAACTGTTTTCATGTAGGCTGTATGGGTAGTCGCTACAAATAATTTTGGCCTTGTCTATATGTGATACCATATGAAAGTTATAACTGTATTAGAAATCCTACTGTCTTATATTAACAGATGTTTTACCTATTTTATACTAATTGAGTTTTTTGTTCTCCTTGTGCAATGAACATACTAAACCATGTGAGCAGAAATGCACCCAGCACGGTGTAATTGTTTCTATGCCTTGGCATTTTGCCTGGGTGTCTTTGACTTTTGACTAAAAACAACTGTGCAGTTGGGTGATCTAAGTGTTCTGTCTACACCTTGCACAGACTTGGCCACTATAATGTAGCTCCCTGAAAATAAAACTGTTGTAAATGGTCCTGAGGTGCAGTTAGTGGTACCTGCTCAAAATACCTGAAAATCTGTATTCTTTTCCCTTGGGGTGGTAGAGTTGCTCTTTCAGAAATACCCATTAAAAATTTATCTTGTATCTTGTTGCAGCCTAAAGTGAACATTCCTTTTATGTCAAAATATTGTACTCAGGCTGAATGTCTTTGGTGTGATATCCTGCAATATTACTTGGAGAAAAATATCATATGCTTTTGTTGCTCAAACAGAGTGAAAGTAATTTTTTATTGCTGATTAAACTTCAACTGCTACATTAGAACTGCAATTAGCGTGGGCAGTCAATAAAAGGATGTGATTAGTAAAAGGACAGATAATGAAGGAATATAAAAATATAGATTTGGAGTTGCTTCTTTACATGTGATGGCATTAACTTACAGAAATACTGGTTTTGCCATCTATTTCCTGTTCTGTCTAGTAACTTGAAAAAGTAAACGTATTTCATGAGTCTACTTGAAAAGCAAACGTTATATTTGGCTAAAATTTTGTAACAAATGGATAGTCCCTGCTAATGATTTTCCCACAGTTTAACAGTCAAATGGTAGAATAAGTGGGAAAATCTAACTGTTAATTAGTGTTCTTGCAATCAATATGAATTACTACTTAAGCATTTGAAATTCCAGGACATGTTGACATGGCTTCACATCCCACAGACTTCAACAGTGTTGAACTATCACAGATTCCTCTATTTCGGTTTGGTGTCAGAAAAGCATAGGCACAACTTGGATATCTAGAAATATTTCTTTGTGTGTTATATCTTGGGCTACATTGGTTTGTAACAGCTGAAGAAAAGCTACATTTGCATCACAGGAATGGGATATTCAAGACTATAATGTTTTCTTTTTCTTAGGGTTTGGAGTGGATCAGTTGCGAGATGATAATCTAGAAACTTACTGGCAGTCAGATGGATCACAGCCTCATTTGGTGAACATCCAATTTAGGTATTAAAAAATACTGCCTATGAGTTAGGGTGTTTTATACAACTTTGTATGGATTACTGTTCACCAAGATAAGAATTCTGGAAGTGCAAGGACTCCTGGGTTAATCCTGTTACCCAACTGGTAAGAAGCCAGTTAGATGGCATTTATAAAAATGAGATTTTCAAATGTTATGGTTGCTAAATGCCTAAATAAGAACAAAAAGGAATGTTTAATAGTATGTCATTTGTAACAGCGTCACATTTACCTACCGAAGATTGACTTTTGTCCGGACTTTCTGTCTTTGAGTGTAATTTGAAGGTTAGATGACTGTTGTTAAAGTAGTGCTGTATAACCTGACAACTGAGTTTGAGGAACCCCTTTTTATTATATTATGTGTAGGATGCTTTCAGTCCTTTTTGTGTAACCAAACTTAAGATGATGTTAGATGTTTGTAAGAAGTGCTTATTTGGTATCTTGGCCTGATTCTTGGTGTTCTGGCATTTCTGAAGGCAGACAGGGGAGAACAGTGAAAATCAACTGTGTGCATAACCTAATGTGAAGAAAACACCTTGTTCTTTAACAGCGAATTTCATATAAATCAATAGGCACATACATTCATTTTTAGAACATTTAAATCCTTAATTATTGCAAGCTAGCAACAAACTCACCCTGAATATTTTTCTTTATGATACTTACATAGTTTGTGTTGCTTCTTGCAGAAGAAAAACAACAGTGAAGACATTATGTATTTATGCAGACTACAAATCTGATGAAAGTTACACTCCAAGCAAAATCTCTGTCAGAGTAGGAAATAATTTTCACAATCTCCAGGAAATCCGGGTAGGTCAATGATGCTTTGCTTTCTGCCTTAAGATAGTTCTCTCTCATTAGGACATCTGATGTAGTAAAATTGGTTTTGGAGCTAAAATATGGCATTGTGCTTGAAGTGGGGAAATGCCTGGGTTCATTTTGATGTTTGCTTTTGGTTTTTGTTTTGTAGATGTCCTAGGCTGGGTTTTGGTTTTTTATCAGGCTCTGTTACCATCATTGTAATAACAGACCTGATCTATGGATCCTGTAATAGAGTAGAGACTGGGGCTTTCCAGAACTGGGCTGTTAAGAGTTGGTTAAACTTTGATCTCATGTCAAATACCCACAGATCTATGCATTGCATGTGTCAAAAGGGAAACTTAGCTTTTAAATACTTGCATTTCTAGACTTAACTGAAATTCATGCCTTTTTTATTTTTTCATTAGTGACTTGCTCAGCTATTGAGTCTCATCACTAGGACTCAGAATTTCAAACTGCAGGCTTTAATTATGCTTGTATATGGTGCATAAATATTTTGGAGTCTGGATTTCATGTTGGGAGGCTGCATGTGCTCCCACTAACTGGTAGCATCTGATTCAAAGCTAACTTTGAGACTCTGGAAAAAGAAATTAGTACGCAAAGGCAGATCATCAGTTTTGCAAATGTTTCTACATGTTCTACTGGTCAGAGAATCTTCCTGGAGGGAAGAATCTGCTACAGGTGTGCTGATAGCTGACTCTAGCAAGTGCTGATGGTGAGAGCTAGTGGAATTGCAACACTGACTTCTATAATCATGTTGAAAGCAAGAAAGATACCAACTTAAATTGAAAGTAATGTAAATTACAATCAGATATGTTCAAAAATGATGTTTTGAGTACAGTTTCTCATCTTTTGCAAAGCTTTTTTTTTATACATTGGACAGTCAGTGTGATATAAAAATTTTGAAAGGGATTCAGTTTTTTAACAATATGATGCAAAGTTCAATTTCCAGTTCTGCAGATGTGATTAAGACTTGGAATGACACATAGAGTTGTAGTGTTTTTCTAATGTTTTTATTTACAAAAGTGTAATAGTCAAACCAGGTATTTTTTATGGTGATGCTTCTGGCCAGAACAACTGAGATCAGATTTGGGTTGCTTTAAGTGCTTCGATTTGCTTTCTTTCTGGCAAATAGTAAAAGCAGAATTAAAATAACATATGATCGTACGAGATGTCCACCTTATAAACTACTCAGATTACTCAAAACAGGTATCTTTGCTAATTTTGAGTTACAGCGCTCTCATGTTTCAAATTCCCCTTGCCTGAAGCTCAGCAGCTACTGGCAGATATCTTGGGAAGGTTTCACTTACCAGCGTTATATGGCAGGGATTGCAATAACAGAAGGATTGGAAAGACAAGAAAAGGGAGGTGCTAAATAATGGCTTGAATTTTTACTTCTGGGATTTTTATTGTTTTCACTTTGGTTTTCAATTCCAACAGTTTGAAGTCTACTTATAAGTTGAAGGTTGTAGATGCAGAGGGAGTAAAAATGTATAGTAAAGATGCATGCCTCTTATGTTAGCACTATGTCTCTATCTACATCCTTTCAATGATTTGTGATGTTCTCTCAAGTTCTGGCCTGTACTGTTACCCTAAATCTTAAATACAAGGATCTCTATGTGCTTTATTTTTTTAAAAATTAATTTGATTAAATATTCTTTTAATAGACGTGAATCATCACATTATTTTGACTTTCATTAGCTGCAAATTCGGTCTTTT
Organism: Sclerurus mexicanus; assembly: GCA_013396755.1. NCBI lineage: Eukaryota > Metazoa > Chordata > Aves > Passeriformes > Furnariidae > Sclerurus > Sclerurus mexicanus. The sequence goes on from VWZF01002109.1 coordinate 586,823, forward strand.
ATTCTTCCTAACTGTGTCGTAGAGTCTGGGAGCTCATCGCTGTGTGTAGAACAGGAACAGGGTTGATCTTCTTGTTATCTGCGGGTCAGTTTTCCGAGTGTCCACTAGATGTCATTGTTGTCCTTAATTATCAGTTTGCTTTTGCACTTTTATCTACTTTTTCAATAACTAAATGATTATCCTTTTTGTAGTAATGTTTAGTACAGCATTATACATATAACTACCTAACTAAAGATTTTTATACAGTGGCAAACTTCCGCTCTTGAGGGTATATGCTTTATTAACATATTAAAGATCTATAGAAACAATAAAATGCATAACAAGTGTATTAGTCTCCTGCAGTTTCTCAGACCGTGTTTCTTGAGCTTTTTTCTTCCTAAACATGGGATTTTAAACATATTTAGTTAAAAATTATTCTTCCAAATGAAACATTTTACTAGTATTTTTTATATTATACCAATGGGACTGTAATATGTTGAATAAGATTATTTCTTATGCATATCACATGTTCATGTGCTTTTTAACTTCAAAACTAAGAAGAAAATATGGTCACGCTTCTTATTGAGGAGATACAGTAATTCGATGCTGTAAAATGCTAGTGACTTTGTCACCATTGTGATGTTACTTCTTGCTATGAATTTTCTTATTTCCTAAACTGCTTGATACTCATAATGCATTTTTTTGAATTTTCCTTCAGTCCCAAAATTTTCTCTTTTCTTCAGCTTTGACACATAGACAGGTTATTAAAGCAGTGTGAACTATTATGAGCTCTAGAGAAATCTTCTTAATTATACAATGATTCCGTTGGCTTCAGGACTGATTAACTGTGTGGAAAATCAGGCTAAATAATTTTATATTTTTCCGTGGATGTTTGCCCAATTCATAGTGTCTAGTTTTCTTTCCTAATGGTCTAATTTTCAACACAATGCAATATGCTGTTAGGCTAAATTTTGTCACAAATGTAGGATTAGCTTTAGTTTGTGTTCTGCTATGTAGGCATGCCTTTTTTGGAACCTGAGATGGAATTATTTTCTGAATAAAAGGCTTTTTCCTCTCTGAGAAACAAGTCATTTGTACCCCATTGTATGGGTGAGAGCAGCCATCGTAATCTGGCAGTATGATTCCCTTGCTCAGCTGGAGCAACTGAAGTTAAGATGTGTGCAGTCAGCCTTCTCCTCTGACTTAAGTGCCTTTTTATCACAGCTGTCAAACTTGGAAAGCAAGGATTTCCTTATTTCCAGGCGGGGAGTTCTGCCACATAATGGTTCAAACAAGTCTGGGTGGACAAGATAGCCTACAGAGACATTTCTGGAACTGAATCCAGACTCTTCAGTATGTGGTTTAAGTTATTACACTTTCTCATTATGGGAAAGTAACCCACTGCAAAGGCCGTGGGTGAAATACGGGCTGCAAGAGATCTCTGCTCTCTCCAAGTGATGCTCCCCTGCTTGTTGCCTTTGTACCTCTCCAAGACATTGAACAGCAGTTCATCCTACCATAAAAAGATTAAGTGCAAGTAGGATTTCAGATTATAGTCTATGTTCATGTATATATGCATCTTGTAGTTTCAATGGCTTCTGCTGTCAGCCTGTTATGTAGGATCTTCACAGAGCAAAGCAAGGCACTTGTAAACTCTTGTATTGGTCACTTCTACTTCTTTGGATATAAAGTACACTCTGGGAAGGTATGGATCAGGCTTTTTGAAATTAGTGTCTTCTCATATTAGTTCACATCTGAGGAGCACTGGTGTTTTTAATCCCAAAATTAAAGTTGCCCTAAGAGGTAGAACCCTTCCTAAAAGAGACAGTCTTCTATTCTGCTCTGCCCTGTGGAGGACTCAGCAGCAGAATGTGGCATGCATGTCTTGACTGTAACTAGGTAAGGTGCACCTAGACAGGGATAATTTCTTTCCCATTCCAATGCTGGAAGTTACTTCTTCCAGCACACTTTTTGTACTTTCCCATGGTTTTTGATTTGAAGGAGGATGTGGTTTTCATTTAGTTGTTTGTAGTTGAGAGAAACTGGCAAGCTTTGTGATAGAAACAAACCTTTGCAAATGCCTGACATTTCAGTGTGTACTTTGCTTTTCGAAGTGTTTAAAGGTAGTAATCACCCATGTGGCAGATAAGATGTATTAGTGTTTAGGCCTAGTGGGAAATGATCAGAAACACCCCACTGAAGAGCAGGGAGCAAGGAAGCCTCTGGCTGTGGATGTACTGTCTTTATGCGGGTGAACAAATTTGCAACCAGATAACGTGGCTTTGTGTAACTAAGGTAAGCAAGGCCTTTGCTCTTTTGTTTTTTGGAAGCCATCGAGCCTGAAACAATGCTGCTGGAACAGGGAACTCCTCGGGCTGACAACCTTTGTAGGTGTGCAGTGCTCTGTCACTGGGCAGGGATGAATAGTCCTGATGTAGGGATGAGACACATTGGCACTTGAGGTCCCATGGAGCAGACTTTGCATGGAAGAATGATGCCAAGTATTAAACATTGCTTTGCAAGAGGCTTGCTTGTATTCTGGGGCTGTCTGCTTTCCTCCTGGGACAAAAACCTACTTAACCTTTTCAATACGAGTCTGTTCTGAAGAAGACTTTGAAGACTCAGGTGAAAGCCCTGTTATCTTCGTACACCTTTGCTGGCAACAGTGCAAGGCCTTTGTTTCAGCTTTTTGTTGTTTTGTTTTGTTTTTTTGGTAGTGGTTTGTTTTGGGTTTTTGTTTGTTTGGGTTTTTGTGTGGTTTGGGTTTTTTTTGTTTGTTTTGTTTTTTGTTTGTTTTGGTTTTGGTATTTTTTGATTGCTGTCTGGTTTGTTTTCAGTTTGTTTTCTGTCCCTTTTGGTCTTGCTTGATGTTTTCTAACCAGGTGCAATCACAGCAACCTCCCTGATGGCGTGGTGTTGTGGCCAAGCACCACGGACAGGGCTCCATCTTCACTGTTTTAAGAGATTCTGCTCTACAGTAGGGAATTATCAGCTGGAGGAATGCCCAAACTGGGGAGCTTTTCCAAGAGGTAGGTTAAGGAAGTGTGACCCTATTGTAGTCTCTTTATTCCTACCATGTAGTGATTGTAGTGAGAAGGCTGGACTTATGTAGACATTTTCTGAAATTCAACAGCTAGCAGTCTCAACCTGTTTTCTGTATATAAATTGTCATGGGATTGTTGTATGGTAATGAATCAAGACAGTGTATTCTTTTGAGTCTTTAATCAAACATCTCTAAGGTGCATTTTAAACTGCCTTCCATTGAAGATGGAGTAGTCGTTTGTTAATCCTTTAGATTCTTGACTAGGCTTCAAGTACTTTGGTTAGAGACCATTCCTCTGTGTTCTTTCTTCCGTATAAGAAAAGAGGCATTTCTGACCCCTAATTATTCCTTGAGTTCAGAATGTCAATTAAAAGTCGTCTGTCTGCTTTCTGCAAGCTACACTTGATGCTAAGAAAAGACCGAGTAAACTTTAGTTTTATAGAATTTTGAACTATAGTCTTTCTTGTCTGTCTGTAGGATGCTCTGTAGATGAGGTCATCACAGCCTCGTGTTCATTTTGATTGTTATCTTGCTGTTATGGTGGTTGAGAACAGATTTACTTCATGAGGGTGCAGACAGGACCTGCTCCTTACATCTAAAATTCACTGGTACTGGCAATCTACAAAGCGAGAGAGGGGAATGATCCACTAGTATTGGTTAGTTATTAAGCCTTATGATGTTTAGGAAGCAGGGTTATTTCCGGGTGATGCAGTTGGCACTCCATACATGTTTCCACCTTCCAGCAGAGGATATTTTGTGAGTCACCAACTGGGATGTTCACACAAACTCGTCTTTACAAAGGGAAGGCAAATTTAATGACATAACTTCGCTGTACCCTGCCAATATCATCACACTCTAGATGATACAACCTTTTCATCATTCCTGTGCTTATGGAAATCAACTAATACATGCTTCAAACTTTGGAAATTATGAACAGGATTACAATTTTCCTGCCCTTCTATGCTGTTGCATGGTAATACATTAGAACAGAGCTTACTGTGTAATCATGACAAATGCTGTTACTGAAATAACCTTCTATGCATATGAGGGGTGTGTGTACAAATAGAGAGATCCGCATTAGGTCTAGAAGAATTCTGAAGAAGGGAAGATGATTTTGGTCTACACACCATAAAATTGTTAAGCATTTTTATCTTACCTTGTTCTGAAATGGTATTTTGAGAGAAACAAATATCGCTTCTGTTGGATCTTAGAGGAAAACTAAACATTATTTTTTATGCTGTGGTATGTGTTGCATGTAGAAAGATACTTTTTCTTGTGTTTTGTATCCCAGCATTCAGAAAAAAAAAATCTATGAAGGAACCTTTTCTTGCCACAGAAGGGCTCAATTAGGCAAGGGTACCTTAAAGGGGCCCTGTATTAGGGCTCAATTAGGCAAGGGTACCTTAAAAAAGCCCAGTATTTTTAATGCTGTCAGTCTGACTTTACTTTCTGAAGCAGAGGAAAAGCCATGTGAAACAAAGTGGCAACAGCTCTATGAAAGGCAGGAACTTGATGAAGTACAGAACTTTCCTCAAGGGAACTCAAGTATATAGAGATGAGGAACGATTGAAGCAGTAATGTTACATATATGTGAGAGCTTTGCCTGGAATTATAACCTTTTTCATGATTATTTAATCTAAGTTCCACCATAGAAAAGAAATTGGAAAAAGTGCATTATTTTTCATGTAAAAGTGAAAGAGCTTCTCTTTTCTCTGCCAATGACTAAAGGCAGTATAACTGATTAATCAGTTATTTATGTTAGNCCGTAGCAAGTGCCTGATTACATGGTTTCATCTCTTTTCTGTGAACAAAGTTCTGGTAGGAGAATTTGAAGAGATTTCCTAAAAAGTTTGTTTTTTAAATATTTTACTTCTGTAAAAATCTTTCTGGTACCAGTGGCTTAAAAATTCAGGTTTTTAAAAACATGCAGTATCCATGCAGGTAAACTGTTCTCCAAAATGATGGGGGAATTTTTCGTTGGCTTTAATGCAAGCTTTTACAGTTTCAGTCCTTTGGTGGACATGAGCAGGTTGCAGATAGTGCTCTGTGTGTGAGAGGGAGAGAGCCAGATACTTGGACTTTTTGTATTAGTTTTTTTAAAAAAAAGCAGAGAGAGAATTGTGACCTTGTAGCAGATATAGGAAACCAACTGCAAATTTAGATGAGCATATTTTCCAGCACTGTTTTGAAGTATGTAGGATAACACTACGGTTGTAAAATGGTAATTGTATTAGTCATCTGGTAGGAAGATGAAGTGATTTGTTTGTAATCTATGCAGATTATCTCTGCTATTGAACCAGTATCCCAAGTCAAAGTCCACATTGAGTTATGTCTAGTTTATACCTGACTGAAACTTGTAATTGTGTTCTTCATTTTGGTACCAAATGAATTAGTTTTGTCTAGAAATTCTGGTTTGCATTGGTATAATTTTCCTGAAAACTCCCCAGAAAAAGCACCATACACAATTAAGCACCATACACAATTAAGTATTAAGTTCCTTCCAGTTAAGAACAGTCCTTAAAACCTGTTGTTCCCATTTTTTTATCAGTTTGTTATACTGACTCAGGTTTTTTTGGTGAAGTTTTTCAGAAAAGCTGTTTGTTTTTGGTAGTGCTATGTTACCAATAAATAGCTCTTAGGGATTTAATATACTGTGTATACTTCTGTGTTGTTCACCGTGTTTCTTGCTTTATGGAATCCATATTTTCATATTGATTATCTCTGTGATTGTTTCCTGTACTACACACTTCATAGATGGTTTTAGTAGGCTTTTCAATCTTTGCAGTAGCTCCATAATACCCAAAGTAGTAGAATAAAGCCATGACAGATTACTGGCTTTCCATGATACTTTCTTACCATGTTTATGTCCGTGAAAGATTTCTTCAGGAAAGATTTGTTCAGATTTGTTGAATAATGAAGATCAGTGTTCTAACAGATGAACTCCTTTACCATTCCTAATTAGTAAAAATGACGAATCTCTTCTTCATGAGAAGATTTTGTTATGATTGGTGAAGGGAGTACATGTGTGTGTTAATAGCAGTTCTGTAAAGACTAAGGCATGTAATTTTTCCTCTTTGCACATGTTGTCAGTAGCATGGCCGTGCTGCTGACCTACAAAAATTCTAGCTAGAGCTGTGGAATTGTCCGCTTTTTTTCAAATTTTATTTTTAACTCTACCATCTTCTGCAGCTGATTTACACCCATGCACACACATGGTGCTTCTGGCTCTTGTGAAAGCATTTTATGTAGCCTTTAACCCTTAGTCCTATGTGTAGCATCTCTTTGTTTCTTTTAAACCATGGCTTTTTCTGTTTAGTGCCTGGATAGAGCAGAGATGCTGGTCTGTCTCTGATAGCATTACCAAATTTTTGGAGCTCCTAGAGAGATCAGTCAAATATCTGTGTTCTTTAGCTCCTAGGATTTGGTCCAAATAGCTGTATTTATGTACAATAGATCATATATATTTCAAACAGTAGCCCCCACGCCCTTTGTTCCCTGAAATTCAAGTTGTAATCAAACTTGTGTGCTATCAGGCTGAGGGAAGAAAAGCATGTTTTTCTTTTATATGCTCAAATGTAGTGAAAATCCCTGTGGACAGTCGTGTTTACAAGGGTAACTGTCTGCATTCAATTGTGGGTTATAAAAGTGCTTGCTTGGATAAATACATGGAGCTATCAGACAGAACAACCAATAGTTCGTTGGACTAATTGACCTTGTCAGTAGAATAGAAACACTTGCAAATAAAATTCCCATTGCCAGCAAAGTTGCAACTGAAAACCCCTGAAGAAACTGTGTATATCCTCTAACTATCTTGGAATGCAATGATTCAAGCAGCAGACATGTGTGGTGGAGGGGGCAGGAGGGGGGAGTCATTAACTGAGAAAGTTGTATGTTCCAGCATTTCTCAGTGGTCTCTTTTTGCAGCGTGAGGCTGTATGCATTCCTAAAATCCTTAAGTAGTTCACTTTCCATTTTCAGAGTTATGTTTTCTACCAATTGTTATTACTTCCACCATACCTCAGTTCCCCTTGTATTATTTGTTTTGCTGGTCTGCTTTTATTATAATGTAGCCTTTTCAGAAAAGGCAAAGATGTTTGGCTAGTAACTACAGCATGTTGTAATGAGGGTGGAGTATGTTTGTCGTTCTACAGCAATGGTTGACTTACATGAATGCCAGTCTCTATAACCACACATGCTGTTGCAGTTTATCTTTTTGAATATATTCGAATTGCATAACAGTGGAAAAGAATTACACTAAATATCAGACTATCTGCTTCTCCAATCAAAAGCATGATAGAGCCATTTTTTACTTTACCAGTGATGAGTAATGCATCTTCTCATTAAAAAAAGGAAAATATTTCTCTCCAGAAATAAAGTCTTCACAAATGAATTAGTCATATATCAGACATTTCCTTTTAAAAGTTTGGGTAATGTCACACAGGTGGAAGTAGTATTAAAAAAAAAAAGAAGCAACAGAGAAAGACACAACAGGCTTCACTGTGTGCTATAAAAACATGATTTTATTTTGGTTAGAAAACAAAACAGGAAAAATGGCATTTGGAAAATAAAGTCTGAAAACCAGTCTCGTTAGCTGCTAAATAAACTTCAGAGATGAAGGTTTAAAAAAAACCCACCAAGATTTGTAAAAGAAGGCGGGGGGGAATAGTGTATTTCACCTTAAGTAAGGGACAATGTGTAATAAGGGATTTTGTGGTTTTACAGCTCGGTGCATGTGTTTGAAAGCTGTTCTCTCAGCAACGTGGGTGGCAGGTTATGCTACCATATAATGTATTGTAGTTGGCTCTCCACACTTGTCAGGGTTAGTGTTCAACCATTCGGAAAATTTTCCCATTGTTCTATCATGTGAACCAAGGCTAGTGTTGAATTCCCAATAACCTTCTGCAGGAAAAAGAGGTTTAATTAGAAGGTTTGAAATTTGATTACTTCTGTTATTGTTTTAATGTACTTCTCTCTAATTTAGGTGCTTATCTGCAAATGCAATCAATTTTTGCTCAGAAGGATGAAAAGCAAACTTAAGTCTGCACTGCAGTTGCTGCAACACTTTAAAAAAGAAAACTTGTATACTCAATTCTGTCTTTCTTCAGCATTAACACTCTATTTCCATCTTAAACATGTTTGCTTTAGATGGATCATAGCTTTTGGCAGCTACTGCATTTTTAGCAAATAATACTGTTTCTAGTAAGAGTTGCAAAAAAAAAAACTTTGTGTGAGGTCCTTGTAAACTGAACCTTGGGAACGTTATGTTATTTCTGTATTTTCCCTTCTTTTGTGCTTCTTCTCTATTTGTGTCATGGTTATAAATTACGTCGTTTGAACTGGAGAATTAAAAACATTTTATTTTGTGATTCCTGTAATTTAAAAAAGAGAATGTTTGTTTTATGTGTACTTTTTTTTTTTTGCTTTTTACCTGTTATTTCAGAGGCTGGCATGCAGAGAAATAAGCAATTATGGTATTGAAATTCCATTGTGCCAGCACCTCCGGGGCATAATCCAAAAAAACCCCGAAAAATCGCCTGCTGGGTTGTATGCAGTATGCTTGTGTGAACATCAGTGTCTGCTGTTCACACATCATTTTTTCACTGGAAGTTCCTGTTGGAATAAAGGTTCTGTGTTTGGAGAGTGCACTGAGATATTTGTTGGTCAATCGTTTTTCATGGTTTGTAGGGATTTCTAATTGCAGTTGACCAGTGGAGGCTCGCTAGATACTTCTTGCAGATAATCATGAATGCTTCAGAAAGAACAGAAGGGATTTGGCAACATAAAAACTGTATCAAGAAAATGCTCCATGCTCTTGTCTTCATTGAGGTATTCTCTTGAAGACTGAACATGGGAGTGAGGAATAAGGTGGATTGGGTGAAGGCGGAGATGACAGCATGATAGAAGGCTCATATACTTGGTTTCCCTACTTCGGTATTTAACCCCCTCCTTTCCTTTCCCCTTCCCCTGCCCCTCCCTTTTGAATGCACGTCTGGTGTCTAGTTGACATTTTAGAACAGGACAAGTGCATCCAGAATTGCAGCTTCTGCTGCAATTGCTCTGTGTTCTTGCTCATCTGGAATGTCTTCATGGTGCTCAGTCAGATGACCCCCCTCAGCTGATCAGAATTCATTTTAACTGTAGTTCACAAAGCCTGTGTAATCCTATTCGCTTGCCAACTGTAGCATGTAGCAACACCTATTCTATCATTTGTGTTTGATCTCTCTGCGTTTGGGCATATTGTTGGAGACCCTGGTAGGCAAACTGTTTAATGCAGAGACAGGTGATTACAGCTTCGAGTCTTTTGCTGAATTCATAAAAGTTAAGAGAAAAGGAAATGATTCTAAACCAGACTGTAAAGTTCAAGCTAGGTAAAGTGGGATAGTTTTCCTTGATACACAAGATGGTTATCTACTTATCTGACTGAATAAACGCTGCTGGAGTCCTTCTACTATTATAATTGACAGTGATAAATGATGTCAGTGTATGCTTGCCAGCATGGAGAGTATGCTTTTGGTTATCTGTGCAAAAAAGTACTGCAGACCGACTTCACCTGTGGGATTTTTTTTGGTTCCTGCCCCCCTCAACTGTGGTTAAGATCATGTTATATGACCACAGAACTATAAACATGTGTGTCTTTTCCTTCAGAGAAGTAATTGCAAAAGTGCATGTCTTTCCTTTTTAGTGTTACCATATGATAATGGTCTGGTTCTTAAGTATAGATTATCTTCATTTCCTTTTCAGATCAAAGCATAATGCTTTCCCACCCAGTTATGATCTTCTGTGGTAGACAAGCAAATTACTTAAGAATTTATATTACTTTTTTATAACTTCCTGTGAACAAATGTGCTATAATCCGTTGCAGAAATTAAGTCAACAGGTTGTTCGGGTACAAAGTTAGATTTTTCTGATAATTGACAAGGGGAAAGCCTGCACTCTGAATTTCCATACAGTATTAATTGCTGTAACAACATCGTGCACCCCTGTTTTTCTTGCTTGTAAGGATTTGAAGGGAAGCTTATGATAACAGTTTTAATTGCGTGTGTCTCAAGGAGAAATTGATGTGTGGATTGTCAGTTAAATTTCTTTCTTGGATGTTTGAAGAGGTTCCTGGTCACATAAGGTTTCAGTGTTGGAGCTAGGGAAAACAGAAAATCTTTGTTACCTTGGTTTGCATGCTGTATTATTTACTGGCTTTTGGGGAAGTATGCGGGGAGGGAGTGCTGACAGTTCCAGGAGGACTCTAGACACCTGACTTTAGTTACTTAGCAGAGCAAAAAGGTAGGTACCACTGAAGAAACTGTCTGGAACAAGGAACTCTTCTTTAATCTCTAGGGAGCAGCATGTTAGGATGTTTTGGAGAAGTGCAGCAGACCTGTATTTGAAAGGGAAATTATGTTTTCCTGTAGTAAAGGGCCCTACATGCTGCATGGAGATGTTTAAATAGAGCGCTGTTTACGCATCTCCTCTTCTTCTCCCCTACCACATTCTGCAACCATGCTCTTTTCCCATTCTAGAAGTTGCTCAGACCTGAGAAATCCAAAATTATCTCCTCTGATTTTGGGTGCATATAGGAAACATCATGGCAGTCCAGTGCTGAGCCTTGAAAGATTGAAAACAGAGTTGTCAAAGGTGACAGTAAGGTGTTCCTCACTCACTCCTGCTTTTCTGGAGGTTGCTAGCCAGTGGGAAACATCTTGCAGTGGCCTTTGAGCTGTTTTTTTCTACATACTGTGAAATAGGATTGGGAGGATAAAGTCAATGAATTATAAACAATCATCTTTGATTTACCTGATTGCCTTCATAGACTTCAATGTGGAGAGTAATCCTTCAAGGAAGCACTAGATAATTTCAGACATTGGGAAGTGCTGAGTACATGCAGAAAGGTCAAATCAAAGATTGATTCTGATTCTTACGGGTGCTAATACTACCACAGTATTCAAATCCTTCTAAGAGAAAAGACAGCAGTTGATATTTAATTAAACAACTTGTAGGCACCAGCAGCCAGAAACATTCTCTGTCTATGTTAACTCCTCTTTAGCAGTTCAACAGTGGGATGGAGTTTAGAAGAAATTAGGACTCAATTGGTCCATCACTTATCTTCTACATGTGTGGCTTCCGTGTTGTAGTATCTTTATTTGCATCAGTACAAACTAAATCAGATTTGACTATTCGTAGTATATATTGCCTTGCAGCAAAGTTAGTGCTGCTATTAGTTAAGATTTTAAAAAAACTGCAGAACAAATCCTTAAAATGCACTGAATGTGCCGTGCTTTATCAGGTCAGCACCAAAAGAAACAACCAAAAATTTCCATAAATTCAGGTAAAATAAAAGAATAAATTTATTTCACGTGGTTTTATCATTACAATCAGCCTTTTCTTGGTGGTTTGTGTGTGTGTATGTGTTTGTTTGTGGATTTTTTTGGCTTTTTTGTATTTGTGGAGCCCAACGTTCTAGTGGAAAGCTGAGATTATTTACAGTATCATTAGGAAAGTAGTTTCAGAAAGGAATTCTGTTCACATGGCAAGTTAAAGCAATCTTTGATCAGAAGAAAATGCTACCTGGCAAGTGGTAGAGGAGACACCTAGAACAAATACAGGGTTCTTGAGCGAGACATTGAGTCGCTTCAGAGCTGTCACCATGACAGTCCTTTCTAGAGTTGGGTTGGGTCCCCTGATGGCTGAAATGTTGTTTTGGTCAGGGATCACGTGTCCGTGTGTAGCTTTGATGAGAACACTGCCAGACAGAGTATAAATTCAATTCTTTGCAAAGTTATTTTTTGAGAGGGTGGGAAGGGATTGAATATGGTGTTATGCTGTTCCTTATCTCAAGTTGTACATGGAAATGTTTCTATAGATATGCAGTATAATTTATTTCTTTCTGAGAGCTGTTCTCTGTCTTAAATCTGTCATAAGATAACTGAGATCATGTGTTTGAATCGGAAAAACTTTTCCCAGGATTTTTCCATTTTCTGCACGAACACACAGGAGAGAGTGGAATGAGAATAATAATATAGTGTGTGTGTCTGGCTTGAGGGCCTGTGCTCTCCAGCTGCCTTCATCCAGTTCCTAAACTAGGTTTATCTAACAGTCCTATTTTATTTCAGAATGGATTCAGGAGTGTTTTATGTCTCATGTTAAAGGAATGTTAACAAATACAGTTTTTATTGAGGCTTTTTATGAACGCTGTTCTCAGTCACAGTCTTTGAGTGAACCATGAGAATCTAGCCCCTAATCCTTGTTATGCTCCTTTTCTAATTATTATTTTTTCCCCCCTCTGTATCTGTCAGAGGTCAAATTCAACTGTGGGTATGAGGGATTTTTTGGATTATTTCTACTAGCAAATGCAGAAAATCCTAATTTGTTTCTCTTATGTGGAGATCCATTTCTTACTCCTTAGTAAGATGATGTTACTGAGTAACATTAGTAAGATAAGGTTAAATCAAATCACATGTTTTAAAATCAGTTGCACTTCCATATGAGGAGAAGAGATTTAGGAAAATTTGGAAGGAGGGATCCCTCTGTTTGAACAGGTCTCTGTTGTGATCATGTTGGTCACCATGTTTAACTGGGAGGTTTTCATAAATCAGCTGTGGGTAATCCCAGCACTGCTGGGGTAAGAACTTCTATTGTGGAATTATTATTTGTTTCTTTTTCTGTTTAACTTTATGAAGAGGTAAAGATTTACTTGCACAACAGAAATAAATGAAGCAGAGGAGCATATCTATATATATCTACAGGACTTGTAGATACACAGTAAGTCATATTGAACTGTACGTTCTTTGAGGGAATGGTGACTCGAGGAACCTTTGGGTCCCAGAAAGAAGTCAAGAAATTGAATTCATTTCGACTGAAAGAAGCAGAGTCCAGAGTCTGACCTCCACATTAAACAATGAAACAATGCCTTGCATTTTTTTTGGACATGCTTACCTATCAATTTGTAGGAAAACACTACTGCATTTTTTCCAGTACATTAAAAAAATGGTGTTTAGATGTAAAATTAAATGCTTCCATTGGGCAACAGTCCTGATTCCGGCTTTGCAAATTTATGGAAGTGTATTCTGGCTCTTATAAAACTACCCAGCTGAACCTCTGACAGATACACTCATATTTCTTCTCTTTTAAAGCTAATTCTTAGGAAAATATATCTGCAATGAGACATGTTTATGGGTTTGGGATCTTTCTTCGATGAGACATTGCATTGCATTTTAAATTTGCACAAATAGTTTTCACAACAGTCTTTTGTGTTTGTTTCCAACGAGTGAATATTCCTTGAGTTGAGCGTTATGTCTGCTCTGCATCCTGTGAAATGTTACTCTGCATTTGCTTATTGAAACCTGACATGCTACACTGCACTTGACTAATCTTAGTTTATCAGGTTTTGCCCCACTCGCCTTTCCTGAGTGTCCATGGAGTCCTTATCCAGACACAGAAATGTTTTACTTGTTTGCATACTCTACTTCTGCAGATTTGGGGATTGTTTATGTAGGTTTAGCATCTTTACATTCCTTGACTTTTAGGAGAGGCAGCCCCCTGTAATTCTCAGAAACAAGCCACTGCTGTGAAACCTGGAGAAATGCTTTCACTGAACCCCAGTTAACAACAACTTGTCCTCTGCTGGTAAAGAATGAGTAGGATTTTTTTTAATTTCGTAGCACTCAGGTGTAATTTGTTGCAGTCTTTTCCTAACAATTAAAGTCACTCAGGAAATACAGTTCTGTGTAATAGATAAAATGTTAGAGCCATGAAGCTTTGTGCGCCTGTCCTCTGGTAGAAGATCAGAAATTTATTTCTCTTCAATGTGTAATAATAGCCCCTTTCAGAGAGGGGAATGTTTTTGTTTTGGTTTAGATGTACTTTCTTCCCCTCACCTATGAAGAGTGCTTGAGAGCTAGCAGCTGGCTGCTACTACAACTGCTCACTATTTTTTTAAATATCTTGATATTCCCGTTTTCTTACCTTCTTATTAATTTCCTGTATTAGATTTCCGCATTCTCTGGGATGCAAAGTGCATGACAGGAAATGTAGTCACTAAGTTATTGCTGCTAAGTTATTTGAGATGATGTGATAGAGGATTAACTCAGTGCAGCTAGTTTTCAGACACTTAAATCTTTAATATTCGTTGCATTATTTTTTTTTCAAATACTTTCTTTGTATAATTTTACTGTAGCTATGTCTAGACATATTTCCTGAATATGGCTAAACAATTTTGAAGGTAAATTATGACCTGGGAATTTTTTTTTTTCACTTTCACACAAACATAGTATCATTCCATTATGTATGTTGGAAGAAATGGAAACTGGAGATGTTGGCAGTGCAATTGTCATCCAATTTGCAAATTTCTGCCCCTTTGTAGGATTAATTATTTCCCTGAAATGTTTTCAATCATTTAACTTCCATTTTCAATGAGTTTGTGCAGTTCATCCATATAATCAATTTATATTGTTTCGGTTTGTACCCAGCAGTTCTAGTTTGAAAAAACTTGATAGGACCCTTCACTTTATATTTTGATATCTTCTGGTTTCATTCCATTTGTCTGAAGATTCTCTGGTGTAAGGCCATTGCCTAACAAGTAACTAGTGGTGGATTTTAGGAAGTTCTCTTTATTCTGTCCCTGGAGGATTCTGTGGTGTTAAGACTCATAGAATCATTTAGGTTGGAAAAGACCTCTAACATCATGGAGTCCAAACTGTTCTGTTATCTTTCACAGGAGAGAGCTGCCAGTGTTAACACCTTGTCTGGTTCTTCAGTCATCAGTCCCATTTGTAATGCAAATTCACCTGAACTTCAGAATGTTGGGGCTTTTTTCAGTTTATTTTCACACTTTGCTGTGGCATGTTCCACTGCCCTTGTTCAATCTGATTTCTGTTCTCTTTGTATGGCAGCATGCTCTTTCTTACTGGTTTCCCCTCCCTTTCTTCATACATGGTTGAAGTGCTGCTCTCTTCTCCAAGAGCAGCCTGACTCACCTGGAAATCGGAGGAGACCGTCTTTATTTTGGATGGGTGCTGCTTTGAAGAGGGACTAAGGTTTTAAGATCTTAGTACAGGAAAATCTTAGGGCTTTTCAGTGCTTGGAGGGGGAGAACTCAAATTTATGACTAAGGTAAGAATTAAATAAAAGGACTAGTAATGTATCTTCTTAAGTAATTTTTAAGAACTCTTTCCTTTCTTATGAAAACCTTAGTCCATTTTGATAGATCTCTCATTATTTTATGTTTTGTGTTATGACTAAAAGGTTTGAATGCAGATGGTGCCATTTGTTGGAATGAATGTGGGAAATTGTAGTGCCTTTTGTTTTGTTGTGTTTGACAGTTGTTTTTCCAAGTCTTCTGATCAGGTAAAAGTTACTGGGGGCTTTCAGTAGAACAAGTTTTATGAATTACGTTGCCACATTTATGCCACTGTTTGCTCCATTTTTACAACAGTTGATCCTTTAAACATATACTTGTTAGAGAATCTTCTGGTTCTATTCTTTATTGTCACACAGCATTCCAAAAAAAGTTGGTCATCATCTGCCAGATTCCTACTCAGTAGTATACTTCCCAGTTAGTAAATCTCTTAGTAGTATGCTTACAATTACCTTGTGTATGTGGGGCCTCCTCCTTAATTACTTGTCCATAAAATGAAAAAATATTGTAGTGAGAGAAATTTTTCTGCATTTCAAATATGCTTCCCAAAAGATATAGAACATTTGTTTTCATTAAATGAGATATGCTCTTCTTTCTAAAGGTGTAGTATTTTTGTTTGTTTGTTTTTAAATGTACTGTTTCTTTTCTCACATCTGCATTTACAATACTCTGAGCTACTGATAGTTTGAGTCGTATAGTACCCTGGCTTAAAAAAAATAAATAAATCTCTCATTCTTCTTTCAGAATGCTGGAATTTTGGAAAGTTTAAAGACTTGCAGCAAACCATGGGTTTTTTACCATTTCTTTTTAAGGCCAGACTGTCCAGATACAGTCTGTTCCAGTATGTCTGCAACTTAAACAACTTCGGTACCAGAAATAGGCAAACTGAAGCAGAAAGTTTGTTTTGGGCTGCATTACCTACTTTTTGATACTGTCAGCCAGGCCACCACTCCAGAGCATAAACTCAAGAATTTTTTTTTGTAGCTTTTTCATCTTCAGTGTACTGCGTGCCAAGCTCGAGGGAAGGAACTGAGATGCACACTGGAGCCAAATCCCTGTAGGTCTGAAGGACTTCCCCTGATACCACGGCCTTCTCAAGGTTTACTGAGCAGTGCACCTGCCCAGGTGTGGCATTGCTGTGCACTGTGGCATGTAGGACCCCGCAGGAGAATGCTAATGCGCTTAGGA
This sequence comes from Sclerurus mexicanus, assembly GCA_013396755.1. Lineage (NCBI taxonomy): Eukaryota > Metazoa > Chordata > Aves > Passeriformes > Furnariidae > Sclerurus > Sclerurus mexicanus. Next base: position 603,160 of record VWZF01002109.1, read on the forward strand.
TGTATTCGCCTTCCCTTCCTCCACTCTTGACTGGTCCTGAAATGAGTTATGAAACCCATTTTTCGTTAAATCAGAGATCCCAAATTTCACAGCTGTTATGACTGATTTCAGAAGAGGTGGAGACTATTCCTTCTGGAGCAACAGGTTCCTGTTAAGATGGAATCTGTTTTAGCTGAAAGCAAACTGAACTTCGATGATTTCCTGCTGTGGGTACAAGATTTGCTTTGGAGTTTTAGGCCTTATTGCCATACCTGCACATGTGAAACTCCATTCTAGAGTTTCTGCATTGTCGTTCTCTATTTGCTGATTTGTTCACTCTGCTTTTCAAAGGAACAGTGAGAAGGTTTTTATATTTTTGTTCTGAAGTTCCAGTGGATAGGATGGTTGCCACTGAAAACATACACAGAATGGCAATCCTTCTCTGACAAGACTTAATTTATGGATGTGTTCAGCATAAACTATTATGCAAAAGTTCAAGTGACCTCACTTAACAATAGAACTTTAAAAATGTGGGCTGAAAATCAAACTAAGGCTTTAACATTTTTGTCCCTCTCTGAAACAAAATATACCTCTTGAGACTTATTTTTTTTAAATAAATGTTGTGCTGCCTATGCATCATCCCTCACAGAACATATTAAAAAAAGGTGTGTATGGCACAACAAAAACTGGAAAACACTGAAAACAGTGTTCCTTTCTTTCCCGAGAGACTTTTCTAGAAAAAAAAACTGTGACAAATTCCTGATGGTTTCCGCAGGTAAATTTTCTAGAATGAAGAATTGTTTTCAGCCGCAGTCTGGAGAATGAAGTGCTCAAAGCCTGTTGTCTATTTTCTTTTTTTCCTTTCACTTGTTTTTTTTTTTTTTTTCTTCTGCCACCCATAATTAAGCAGACAATATTTTCTGAAATTAAAATTGAGCAAGACAGTTGTGACTGACGAGTTCAGAGTAGCTGAGCATTTGACAGGCTGTTCATTTATCTCTGAGGTTGCACATACCTGATTGTGGAAGCGATACATGCAAGAGCTGTGAGCAGCTGCAGAGGTGGGAGTGTGATGGGCAGGGTGGTGGTGCTTAAGTACCACGGACAGGGGTCCCTCCACACCATCCATGTGTCGACACGTGGGACTTTCACCAACAGGACTTCATCTGTTGGGAGTTTTTTATGTGGGCAGTTCAGCATTGCCTTGACCAGCAGGCATCAGTACTTAGGAGTCTTCATTGCTTGATGCTTTTGAAACAGTTGTGTTTCCTGTGAATCCCTGTCATAAAACTCTTGGCAGTTTACAGCATGTGCAATTGTACCCTATTTTCTCCATTTAAGAAGAGTCTTGTATGCATACTTATTCATCAGATGCTCCCCATCATGTCTAAGACTTAATTGTTGTCCTCCTACATGTTCCTCATGTTCAGAAGATTTCAAAGGCAAACCATGAGAGCAATAATAATGCAAAAGCTGACTTTCCCTATTAACATGTTATGGATTAAATTTCAATGCTGTGTTCTTCCTAACTTTATTCCTGTTACAGTATTAGAATTCTGTCTGAATCAGTTATTACATCTGGGAAGAGATTGCATTGCTTTGTCAGTGGAATCAAATAAAATTGCTCCTTGCTTTTTTACTATATGGGGAAGTTCCAATCAGGCCACCTAAGGAAGATCAAATTCTAAAGAATATCAAAACGGACCAGTCAGTGAAACCATTTCATGAGCTGACTGGTGAATCACTTCTGCCAAGTGAAGTTTAGCTTGTATCATACATAGCTCAGTTGGCATTATCTGCTTCCTTCAGAAACATGGCTGTTTCTGTATTCTGTGAGGCGGTGATGAGGTACAACCCACCGGCTGTGTCCAACGTGTGGTGTACTGCTTATGTAATCCAAAAATGACATTTGGAAAGGCAGTATAAGAGTCTGTATTTGAGCATTAGAGATGCTAATCCTCGACCCACTAAGGATTTGTTTTTCTAGCTTTACTGTTCTTCCTTTTCTAGATTTTCTTTCTAGCTTGGCTTGGGCTTTTAGGTGTCTTTATTTTAATTGGATACAACTTTGTAACACTTAGGCATTGATTAATTTTTACTGCTTTAATCTGGAGCAGAATAGTCTGAAGAAGGAGGTTGTGTAAAATGTTTTGCAAAGATCTTTTTGACCTTTCTGTTTTTCAACCTTCCCAGTCTTACCAAAAATTTTCTCTTTCAGCTCATTTGAATGAAGAGCTTATATATGATAGGAATTTCTAGTGTGTGCAGGTTTCACTCCCTAATATAGCTTATATGGCAACTAGTCTCTTGTCTGCCTGAATCCATAGTTGAATCTTCCTGAGGGATGGACTGTACTCCTCTAGGCTCTTCAGGAACTGCTGTTTGAAAGAATGGAAAACTTCCCCTGCCTAATGGACCGAAGCTGGATTTCTTGACCGTTTGAGGAGGTGGCTGATTAAGACCACAGAGCCACCTCCTTAGGTGGTCGTTGCTTCGTTAGAGCAAAGAAGTGTGCTTTTCACAGTGGGTCCTTTGAGCGTGTTTCTGTGTTCCTTGTTAAGCTGCTAATGTGGTGTCCCTCCTTTGGCTCACTTGGAACCTGCCAAGTTTCTTTTGGACGTGCTTCATTTTTTCTGCTGGAACTGGTGCATCACTGCTATTAACTGATTCTCTTCCTTCCTAAGTGAAGTGATGGCTGCAGCCCAAGCTTTGCTACTTCGTGTGTTGACAGTTCCAATACTTGGAATTACGCAGAGGCCTACTGATTCTGAGCCCTGGTAACTGTATGGTAGGGCATGGCAGTTATGGAAACAGAATTTTGAAAGTGGAGCCAGCCTTCTTTTTCCTTGCCAGTTGTTGTGAGAACATATTTGGATAGCTGTGAAAAACAATGGCTAACCAGGGAAAAGCCTTTCCCAACATGGGAAAGTTTGTGTATTGATAAATACTTCATTTCTGAACATAGCATTTATTTTCCCTGGAACTTAGTTTTATAATCTGCTTGGAAGAAGAACGTTATTTATTGAGAACACCTGCTTTGAGAAGCTTAGTGTTTTTTTATATATCTCTATTGTAAGAACTAGTTAAGCTGAGAGAAGGGCAAAATTACATGTGTGAGAAAGAGTCTGACCACTACTTTTAATTTCATAGTTGGTAAGTCACTAAAACAAAAAGCAGCTTGAACAGTTTTATGAGAAAAATAGAAAGAATAAAATCAAATGCTGTTTGGTTTCACAGCCATTTGATTCTAGCGGTACAGGTGATAAAATGGAAATTTGATAAGGTACCAACATGGCAGAATCATGTGTATCATGCTGAAGCTGTGATGGCAGCAGTAATTCCCAGCTTTCTGTCACTATGTATGTGCAGAAAAGGATTTTTTTTTCCCAGAGGAAGAAAACAGGCAGCTTTTTATTTATTTATTTGTTTATTTCCCTGCAATCTGGGAGCCTTGTGTAGCATACGTCTAATGACTCTGGAAATGAAACTACCTACTGTGGGGTTTTTCCTTTCCGTATCTTCACAAAAGAGATCTTCAGAGGGCAACAAAATTCATGCATTATTTCAAGGATGTTAGCCTACTGTAAATATAGCAAACAACTTGGGTTGTGTTTATAAGCCTAGGAGAAGTAGCAGTTAGTTATATGCCACTTTGAAGACACCACAGAATTTAAGCAGAATATCGCTGTGTATGGAGATGATGTGAATATTCAATTTAAGTAGGATTAAGTACGACAGAAAAGCCTTATTTGGATAACTTTCTCCTATAAGGGCACCAGCAATTGTAGAACAAGCTTCCTCTTAAAAGCTCTGGTCTTGTCATTTTTTTTTTAATTTGTTTTTAGTTTGTTGTTTGTTTTTTTGTGTCTTCAGTGGTAGGAGACCCATTAGTTCCAATAGTAGCCTTGCCAAACATGTATGTAGTTCTATAAACTTCTGGACTGTACAATGAAGTGAAGAAACAGCTATTAAATTGGCTGAGGAGGAGTTTTCCATGGAGAACTTGAATTTTTGTTCGGCTTTCAAAATAATGAGGATTGCTGCAGTTGGGAGTGTATCTCCATAAGTAAAGCTGTAGCAGCAGAGGACAGGAAAAATAAGAAAGCAACGGAGAGAAAGCAGAAGAGCTAGAGTATGACAGCAGCAAAACACAAGTGAGTGATTTTTCCATTTCAGTTTTTATCCCTTTGTTCTTTTATTTTGACTTTCATGCTCTTCTTGTTTACCAATTGTCACAAAATTTATAGTATTAGAAGCAAATTAAAAAGCCCCACAAACTCTGGGCTTTTAGTGCCTTGTATGTAAGATTAGTCTAAAGCCTGCAGGAACTTACCTGAGTTACTTGAATTAATTCCTTTGTTTCCCTTTTTTTAAAAACAAACAAACAAAAAAACTTTAAAACTTTTCTGGTAAAACACGTGACAGAAAAAAACTTCCAATTTTTAATTTCATTCAGGTAATTAGTAATATAGTTGATTTTTAGAACTTTCCTGAAAGACAATTAATTGGGACTGAGTCTTAATGACTTAAATGGCCTACCAAGGAGGAAAAAATACAGGAGGAAACTTAATCTGGTATTTGCTCATAGTGGACTGTGCTGTAGAATTGGGGTGAAACGTGTACTTTTACATGGCATATACTTATACACGTGGCTTATACTTTTAAAGAACAAGCTTGACAGCAAAGTCTACTGGAATGGATTTAAAGTACAGTATTTGCTATAGGTGAAGCTGCTAGTGCCACCTGTACTTAAGACTGTGTGACCCTTTACATTTTAAGGCTTAACTCTTAGTTGCTTTCTAAGTTTTGCTGAAGTTCAGTTCGAACAGATTTTTCCATGGCAGATATCTGCTTTGGGTTGAACTTTTTGAAAGTTTCAGCCAAAGCAGTTCTGTTCCAAGAATAAGGCCAGTGAAAAGTATGCTGTTTTGCTTGTGTGAGAATCTTCTGGTGTCCTTCTTTGATGCTCCAGTGCCCCCAAGCTCTGAAGCAAGGATTTGAAATTTGGCAATAGTTCAGCCTTTGTGTTGAGGATGTGCCTTTTGCCTCCCTGTAAAAATCCACCCAAATTTCCAGACCGGTTTACAAGGCTTTGAAAGATTGCCATTTGCATGGGCTTAATAGGAATTTCTTAAACTTCACAATAAGCTTCCTTTAGATTCTGTTCACACTGGGAATGCTCCAGGCAGAGTAGAGCTGCGTATTTCATCCCACTTCTGCTAGGAATTGTAATGGCTGGATCTGGGTGCTGACACTGAACTAGGAGTTGGCAGCATTGTGTCTTGTATCACCACTGCCTATTCCCATGTCCTGTTCCTTTTCCCTGGTGATGGACCTGGGCCCTCTGGAAAAGAAGCTGTCTTGCTCATCTGAAAGAGCATGACAGATGTGGAGAAGAATTTAGGACCCTGTGTGTGTCTGGTTTATACCATACTTTTGGTCACAGAAAATGTTTGTATCATACTGGCAAAATACTCCTTCCTTTTCTGCTGGATGTTCAGATAGCAGTAGTTAGGGTGTTTTGCATTTAAACATCAGTAGCTGAGTGGTTATCAAGGTTTTAACAAACTGTGTAGGCATCGACTTAAAAAATACTCAAATGCAAGAATGTTATTTAGAGGGCAGAAATTAAGAGCTTACTTTTTTTCAAACATCTAAGTCTAACTCTGACCTCTTGCATTTAGTACATTGCAGTGCAGCCTCCAACTTCATCACAAGTGTCACAAGCTTTGTCCAACAGGCAACTATTTCATTGGAATGGGTAACGGGGTTTATTCTGAGGATGAGTCCAGGTTTTTTACAGTAAAGGATGTGTATTCATCTGTTACAGAAGTTGAGAAGTGTGGAGTAAGTAAAGCTGAGATTTTGGGAATTAAAAAAAAAAGGCTTTGTGGGTAAGACAATTGACTGCTGCTTGATGGATTATGTGCAATCTGTGCTTAGTTGTGGTGTTTCTACATGATGTACTCAATTGTTCCTAGGTGGCTGCTCATACTTTGTGTTCTAGTGGCTGTTTGGAGAAGTCTTACCAATTTGCAGAAATTCAGACACTTAGAATTGCAAATGAATTCAGTGGGAGCTAAACCTCCTGTAAAATCCTGTATTTTACCAAGGACAGTAACACTTAGCTCAGTCTGGAGCCAGAGAACCTTTGAATCTAATTAACCTAATGCCTCGGGTGCCAGTTTTACAGGTGCAGAAATTACTTGTCCCATCTCTGTAGACAAGCTCAGGAACAAAATGGTTGCCTTTGTAGCAGACCTGGAAAATAACATGCTATAAATAGAGCATATAACTTCCTCCCTTGATCAGGGATGAAACAAAGCATTGCTAAATAGGTAATAAAAATTCTATTTAAAGAGTAAGAAAAAGTAGATTTTACTATCTATTAGTGAAATTACCTTTGCAACTTTTACCTTTCCCAAATTTACCTTTATGGGCCTAATAATTCTTTTAAAATAAAAAGATGTCATTTTTTTCTCTGTGAATTTATTAATCATTCAACTTACTTTTGTAGAAGTAGCCTAATTTTGCCAGTCCCTTGGTAGCTGTCTTGGTTGTGGAGGGGCTAATCATTATTTCAGTTTTGCAATAGAGCATGAAAACCCAAATTATATTGGATCTGTCTGAAACCAATGTTGTCAACCTATAGAAAGTGTTTTTTTTTAATTTTTTTTACTCTATTAAAAATCTATTCCATGCTGATCCAAGCATAAAAATCCCAACGCCATACCTCTGGAACTCAAATTTTCCACTTTGAATTAGCACTCCAAATTTTTAAACTGAGAATAATGTAAAAATGCAAGTTTAATTAGCAATAACTTTTTAATTTTCCTCCAAATCACAGCCACTTTACCTTAGTACTAGGTGAATAAGATGTTAGTAGGAACCTCATCCCTCCTGCTCCCTGTGGAGATGGAAAGCATGCTTGCTCAGGCTGTTTACTGCTATGTCACCATGATAAATTTGCCCTTTGTAAAGCTGCTTCAACAGTACATAATTTTTTTTAATCACTGTATAGAGTCAGCCATTACCTGAAGTTTCCTATGCAAAAGAAAGATATTTTGTAGGTTTTTGAAAGGGCAAAGTTACAACAAATAAGTGGCTGTGTGTTTGTGGAAGTGTCTAACTCCCGGGGTGTAATGATTTGTTGCTAAGGTTTAGTGAATTTAATCCTTTGGAAATTATTTGTTGGAGAGTATGCAGCAGTGGAGAGTTTTGGGTTGTGGTTTTTTGTTTTGGGTTTTTTTCCTTCTTTATTTTAAGGTGGAGGTGTGAGAGATTTTGTTTGTTTCTTTAAGCTTAAAGTAGTCATCAAATTTTTTTCCTTGCTTCTTAGGTCATTCTTGCAGGGTGTTTGCTGCCTCTGAACCAGTAGCTCTCACACGGGTCTTTTGAAAGCTTCAGCATAAACAAGGCGTTTGACAGGATGTGTGTCATGCAGTATTTTCAGGAGAAAGATGGGAGTTTCGAGCTGCTCAAAGCCCAGACATCCTCCTCAGAGGAACTCTGCTGCTAAGAACGGCAGTCTTATTTGCTTAGCTGTGTGAAATCCACTTGCTTGTGGACAATGGTTTTGTTTTGTTTTTCTTCCCCCCTCAAGACTTCTGCTTACTTGTGTGCTCTTCCATATGTGTTTTGAGCTGTACTTTGAAGTTGGGCAACTAGCTTTAAACAAAAGCTGTTACCATGCTTCTGCATAGCATCTAGCTTGATTTCAGCAATCTGGTGTGTCAGTGATGTGGTTTAGACTTAACTAAATGCTATTCTTTGCTTGCTTTTACATTGCTTAGTGCAGGATTAAAATTAAAAATTAAAACCAATCAGGTCACGCTGGGTGTGTTGTATAAAAGCCAAGTCAGAATGTGATGAGTCCATTTGGCTGTGCAGCAACTATTAATTGGCCAGGCATGTCTTGACACATGGATGAGATGAAATTTATGAGGTATCCTATGTTTTTTCCTCTGTCACCTTCTTTTTTCTCTTCCCCAGTCCCCCTTATAATCTAAGGAATTTCTGAAAAACCAGACTTGGTGTGCTTTTTAGTTTCCTACATAAGTCATTCTAGTATATTTTAGTTCAGAGTGCCTAGATAAAACAATTTGAGATGCATGTTTTCTGTCATCTTTGAGCAGTGAGCTTCAGTAACAAGATCCAAATAGTACTGCCTACTTTCTTGAATTTATTCTAAAGTCCATATTTTTTAAATATTGATTTTTATTTTAAGGTTAGGGCCCAAAATGAAGAGTAGATTCTGAAAGGAAAAAACCAAACAGAACTGCAGTCAACCAAGTTAATTTATATCCAATTACACGAGCAGTAAATTAGCTATGAGTATTCAACTGTACTATTTCAAATTAATTTGAAAAAGCAACTAAGATCTGGTTTGCAGGGCTCAGCTTTATTAAACAGGTTTACATGTGATCATTTATAGTAAGTGTGTTAAGTGTTTCTCAATGTTTTGCTTTCCTGTCTTGTTTTTGGCAGCAACTGGAATTAGTGGAACCAAGCGGCTGGATTCACGTGCCTTTAACAGACACTCACAAGAAGCCTATTCGCACGTTCATGATTCAGATTGCTGTCCTAGCCAATCACCAGAACGGAAGGGACACTCACATGAGGCAAATCAAAGTGTACACCCCTGTGGAAGAGAGCTCCATTGGCAAATTCCCTCGATGCACGACAATTGATTTCATGATGTATCGCTCCATAAGATAAAGCTGCCTCCTGACAAAGAATAAAGGCGTGTTTTTGATGACAGTATCATTGCTAAAGTATTCAGATACTTGAAGAGCAGGATTTACTTCATTGTAATTATATCTTTATGTTTATACTTTGTACAGTTTTGAAATAAAGTTAATACTGTGTTGCAATATGTTGTAGTTTGCAATTTTGTATTACTTGTCCTTGGAGTCTTCAGTGCTCTTGTACTATCTGAGAGAAAAAAAACCCTCAGGCACTTTTTTTAAAAGAACATAATTGAGTGGGAATCAATAACTGATTTAATACAGGTATTTTTGGAGGGTGATTTCTTCCTCTAATGATCATGCCTGGAAATAGGTTGTTTTCTAGTGTTCCTGTTCACTCCTCTACCTAAAAGGTGTTTATTTTAAAGAGCATTCTTCTTGAACAGGCATGGTTTAAAGACATTGCCAGTAGTGTTTTCCCATCATTGTTTATGCTAATATGTCGTACCCTTTTCTGTATAGGGTTACTTCTGCTTAATGGCTGTCTGGATGGATTTAGCTTTCTTTGTAAGTGCAGAATAGGTCATAGAATCATAGAATATCTCAAGTTGGAAGGGACTTGAGTCCAACACTCTGCTTGTTGCAGGACTACCTAAAACTAAACCATATGACTAAGAGTGTTGTCTAGATGCAACTTGAAGTGTGACAAGCTTGGTGCCATGCCACTTCCCTGGGCAGCCTGTTCCAGTGACTGATAACACAGTGAAGATGACAATGACATGAAGAAAACCAAACCGTTCCAAATTATTCAGTATAGTATATACGTTCATATAGGTACGAGTAGAGGTCATCTAAATGTGATAGTTGTTCAAAACAGGAGGAGAGTAAAGAATTCCTTCAATAATGTAGGAATTAATTTGAAGGCCTAGTGAACCTGTAAAGCTCCACTCAAGTGTCTAACACAAGGTAACCTCAGACTTGTAGCACAGAATTATTTTAAGGTGTTTTAAACTGAAGAGCACTGCAGGGAAAATGCAGGCTTTGGCTACTTGCTGTGAGTAGGAATATTTAACTCTACTAATGTCTCATAATCTAATTACTGGTTATTTCATATCTTAAAAAATTAAGTAGATTTTAGAAAGAGGCATTGAAGTACTAGGGTTGCTTTTAAAATGGTTGGTACTGATCAAAGCCGTTCCTCCTAGCACCCTAAAAGTTGATGGTCAATCCAGACTAATTTCAGCCAAGGAAAACTTTTGACACTTCTTAATTGTGAGCAAGGAAAGCTATTAATATTGGAGGAATTTTCCTATTTCTCCCTCAAAGTTAAGATGGCAGTTGTCCATCCTAGCTTTGTATTGTCAAGCCACTGTCTCCTACTTAATGATTCTCCTGCAAACAATTCTGTGTTAATTCTGATCTTCGGTCAGTAAAATTTATCTTTTAATTCAAAGAAACTTTTACAATCTTTTCTCTTACAATTCACCATACAAGTAATATCTAATGTCAGCACAGTCTTGTTCTGCCTCTTTCTGCCCTACCTTCAGTAGGCATAATTTTGGATCTTTAGAGAGCTATTCTTGCTTTTATTTGGTTTTTTCCAGACCTCTGATTTAGGTGGTTTCTAAATTGTTTCTTCTGACAGTGCAGTTGAATAAGCTGAAACCTAGCTTGAGTACTTGTCCTGCTATTCTGGAATCATAGATGGTGTTCAAGTGGTTTTAAGAACCTCTGATATCCATGTTAAACTGAATGATGTTAAGCTTTACTCTTGAGGAGGGAACCTGTCCTAACAAATTAAATTTAATGGTTTTTTTAGTAGATGTTAAAGTGTACAAGGCTCTGTAAAGGTTAAAGCCGTAGTTACACTTTATTCTTCTATCAACAGTGGATCCAGTCTGAAGCTGCACGTTCTATGCTTTGTTTCTACTTTAGTGCCAGAAAATACCATCTCCATGGTTGAACATCTTCAGGTGCTTCCATTGCTATTCACTGAACAGTTGGATCCTTGGTCCTTCCTTGGCCGTTTAAAATAAATAGTATTTGGTGCAAGCAAGTAATTTGTGGTAAGAAATAATACTGAAATAAATGACAGATAAACTGGAAGATGTATTTGTTCTAAGAAATCATGACCTGGCAGTGATCAGAATCATCACTTCAAATAGGAGTGATTTAGGCATTTTAAAACTTTTTTTTGGAAGATATACTAGGCCTTTCTGCCTCACAGGACAGAAATTTGATTCCTAGTACAAGTGAGAAAACCTTTCTTTTAATCGAACTTCAGCTTATTCCTTTTGTAGACACTAAGAAGAGGGAGGCAAGAGAGTGCCCGGAATCTTGAGGAACTCCGTTGAAGTGAATAAGAGTAACTGTGTTTTGACTAAGTCATGTCTGGGTGTCTTCTTAGCACCACAATGTAAACAAGAAAGGCAGATGACAGGAGAGGAAGAAAAGAGTTATTTGCTGCTCCTGGTTCCTGAAATGGAGAACAGTGAAACATTTATGTTTTGTTTAGGCTCACATAGGGAATCTCTGGCAGAGCTGGAACTTGAAGCCGTATCACCATTGTCCATCTTCTCTTCCACTGCGAAGCTCATGATCAGATAATGATACTCTTTTAAAGACAAATGTTTCAGTAATGCAGTTTCTGTATGAAATTCCATTTTAAAGTTTAAACTGTATTTTGGGTTTTGCTGTTCCAGTTTAGTCTGTAGGGGAGATACTTTTGCCAACACACTGACTATAGATGCACAACTGAAACTCTTCAGCTGCTGCTGCCTTGGTGCTTGCTCTTACCAAAGAGGCATAGTGTACTTTTTAGTGAAAGAGGCATACAATACCTTATATTTTATATGGGACACAAGATTGATACTAGCTTGCAGTCTGGTTTGAAGAGCTGTGTACATGCCATTTTCTCTTGCTTTATTTGGTGTAAATGTAGAATACTGGACTTTTATTGCGTTTTATTTTTTTTATAGCTGCCCTGGATATTGGACTTCAGATGTTTCTCACACAGACGCTCAGTTACTTAGGCATGAATGAGTGATCTGAGTAAAGCATCCCTTGTTGCTAATTCCATAGTTGCCCTGGTGTTCACAAATAGGCATGCTGCTAGGCTGTGGGGTGCTTTGAGCTATAATTCAAGTTAATGATAACCCAACATGAAGACTATCAGACTAGATGTTTCCTGAGCAGTTGGCACGTAGGTACATTTCTGAAAATCAGTCTTAATCTGACATGAATGCAGTACAAGACATCAACTGGAGTGAGTCTTACTGTTGGCACTTGTTTTTCTACATCTGTGTTAAAACAGTTAAAGGGAAGTAATTGAAACATTATTTAGGCTTGAAATCTGTTTATACACTAGAGAGAGAGACAGATGTTCAGATCACCAGCTCTGATTAGCAAAAATGCATGAACTTGTGTCTAATAAATGAAGAGATGGAAGAGATTGAAGGACCATGGAGAGCTACTGGTTATTGGGAAGGCAAACCATCACTTCGCATAACAGAACAAACCCCTTCTCTAGGCAGCAGGGTGTTGCCTGAAAAATCCCCACCTTTCTCAAAGCAATAGCCAGCAATAATTGTAATTGTTTGGACTCCAGAACTGAAAGTGAAACTGGTGCTCAGGCAATTTATGCCTCCACTTGGTGAAGTGAGTTGGGTGCTACAACACCAAGTGCCACTTGAATAAAATCAGGATGACAAGACGATCTAGTGATTAGAGCTGAATGGCATTACATCCTATAAAGATGGAGGGAGAGTCAGAAGCGAGTGTAGTAAACTTGTCAGGAAATCATGAAGACTTTAGACATTTGTCAGCCATAAATATGTGTCTTTGTCGCACCCTCGTCTGCACTGGGGCAGCCTCACCTTGAGCACTGTGTGCAGTTTTGGGCACCACAGTGTAAGAAATGTATTAAGTTCTTAGAGAGAGTTCAAAGGAGGGCAATGAGGATGGTGAAGGGCCTCGAGGGGACACCATATGAGGACCGTCCAAGGTCACTTGGTCTCTTCAGCCTGGAGGAGACTGAGGGGAGACCTCACTGCAGTTACAACTTCCTCATGAGGGGAAGAGGAGGGGCAGGCACTGATCTCTGCTCTGTGATCAAGGACAGGATCCAAGGGAATGGCCTGAAGTTGTGTCAGGGGAGGTTTAGGTTGGATATCAGGAAAAGGTTCTTCTCCCAGAGGGTGGTTGGGCACTGAACAGGCTCCCCAGAGCAGTGGTCACAGCACCAAGCCTGACAGAGTTCAAGAAGCATTTGGACAACGCTCTCAGGTACGTGGTGTGACTCTTGGGGTGGTCTGTGCAGAGCCAGAAGTTGGCCTTGATGATTCTGATGTGTCCCTTTCAACTTGGCAGATTCTATGATTCTTTGTTTCAAAATGCCTGGTGGGGTTTTCTATAACCCGTATTTTCCGAGTGGATCTGGATTCATAATACACAAAGCAGGAGTTCATTGCTCTGCCAGGTCTAAATGAAATAATAAATGGTCATCATACTGTTCCTGTGTTTTGGTATGTGAAGGAATTACAGAGATAATTTTTAGTGCATGTTTCTCTTGACTTTGCCAACTACCTCTGCAGCTTTAGTAGAACGCATCTGAATTCTTCAGGATCCGTGGAGTGACCCAGACTGACATCGGCACGTGCTTACCTATGGGGGTAAATCCAGGTTAGGGGCTCTGAAGAGTCCCTGGCTGTTGTAACATGCAGTAGATGCTGTGCTTCAAGAGCCTGACCCACTTAATTAGCGGGAACCTTTCGGCTCTTAGCCCTGTGTTTTGTCATTACGTGTTAATGGCTAATTAACACTGATGCATTGATTACAAGAATGCTTTGCATTCCTTTGCATGTATACACAAAAATAGCTGTTTATTTAATATTTAACTACCACATTATTTTGCTTCTTTAATTAAATGCAATAGGTTTTTGCTGGAGCATGAGATAATAATCTAAAGGCAATTAAAATGTTCATAGTATTAAGAGTATGTCCCTCCAAAGATGGGATTGCTGAGGCTTCCAGGCAAAGGTATTGGGTGGTCTGCTGTTGGTCTGGAATACTTAAGTGTTCTGTTTTAGATCAGAAAGGTGTTAAGGTGCTTTTATAAAGCTGCATAAACCATCATTAAACATTGTTCATGGAAGCAAATTTGAAGTAATCCTTCACGTGCCATATTTGCTGTAGTTCAGGCTGACATTTCAACGAGCTGTTTTACGTCAGCCTAACAATTACCTGTGACAGTTTCTCCATTTGCACCAAAGAATAAACATCTCTTGCAGCCAGTCAACAGTATTAGCGTGGTTTAGTTTAATGGAAGAGTGAAAAAAAACCCCAAGTAATGAAATTATGCTAATACTTGATGCTGCTAGAGGATATAATCCAGACATAATTATACATGAAATGAGAAAGTAAGTTTGGGATCACTGAAAACATTAAATACCTGAACTCTGATCCCACTGAAGTGAATTACCACTGTTAATTATAGTAAGGAACTGTTTAGCTAATATTTAATACTTTATTTCAAGTGAATTAAATGGGATCAGTGACTTCCCAGTTCTGTAGATAAAAAGAGGCCTACTTGGTGCAGATTTGAAAATTTCTTTCTCAAATGCTTCTTTCAATACACAAAACTCCTTTAGGAGTAAATTCCAGAGATATGCAATGTAGCATTGAACATGCCATTTTGAATTTGGAAGGTAAAAATTCTTTGTCTAAGATGAAAGCATCAGAGCTCTGCAACACTCAAATTTTGGATCAGTTTACACCTAGAGAGTCAGTTCTCTCGTTGACTGAAGAGGGCTGAAACCAAGCTAGGAAGAACAATTTGATTCTCTAGTTTTCATCAACTTATTCGTTAATTCTTGAATATTTAATATTATTCTTGGGTGTAAGACTGATATTGCCTGGGCAACAATATCTAGCTTACAAAATGCCTAATGGCTGTTTCGTTTCAATCTTTACCATATTTTTTGTACTGGAGTATCATCTCATCTGTAATCTGAAGCAGGAGAGGAGAAACCATCTATGAAGGATTCTCCCTCACCCTCGAAAAAGCACTGTCACTACAAGCAGTGAATTTATGAAAAAGGAATGTCTAGGCATCTTAATTAGAAAACACCTCATGAAATGAATTGTCTTGTTTTTTGTATTTGTGCCTTTCCTTCAAAATGTATTTCTCACTTCATTGGAACTGATTAGAAAGTTCAAGTAAAAGCTGAGCTGTAAACTCTTACTGCTCTTTCACAAAGATTTTATTTATCTGTTTTTCTACACAGTTGCTTCAGGTTGCTCTCCTGCTGCCACTGAAAATCAGTGTACAGTAAATTGGTGTTAATTCTGGTGCTTCAGAATAGAATCTTTAATCTGGGACACACATCTCTAAGGAGAGTTTCCTCTCTGAAGAACAAATAAGGCCACACTGTCTAATCCTTCCACTGTCTTTAAATTTACCCTTACGTTTTGTTTGGTGCAATTTTTAATTTTTTTAAAGTGTTTTTATCTTTAAACCCAGTGTAATTTTTAATATCAAACCTACTGCTAGGCCAGGATCTTGTGGCAGTTTGTATTCAGTATTAAAACTTATTCTGCTTTCTGTTAGGACTAGTCTTAAATATTTCAAATGTTATGCGTTATCTGTTCTACCTGTTGCAGATACTATTTCCCATTATTTGGCAGTTGGCAGTGTAGAATTTACAGGACTTTCTAAAGGTACATTTTTCCTTTGGAAAACCACTGATGTGATTGCTAGTTTAAAGGGACAAAGATTTAAACCAAAATCTTAATGTATGGAAAAGCTTACAGGCTATGTTGATTTTCTAGCAGAGCTAGCTAATCTTTCAATACAAGTTACGTATATCTTCATTATGTTTGATTTTCTCTAATTTAATTTATTGAAAAAACACAGGGGAGAGTCTTTATATTCTGTTGCTTCTCAACTAAATCTCAAGTTATTCTAAATCTTCCTAGTGTGTAGATACGTAAATATCAGTGGAAGCACATGTACCACACGTGCTCAGATGTTGCTGTATCCTACATACCCAATCCTATTGCATTGCCATACTTTCCTTCACTGTGGTTTTTGAAGCCCCACAATAAAGCAGTGATGTAGATAATCCAAAAATAATTTTTCTTTTAGTTTTTGTCTGCTTCCCTAACCTCAGTTTTTTACCTCCAGTGGCCATTTGCTTTTAATTCTTCCCTGTTTGTGTTGGGGTTTGTTTGTTTCTTTCCTTCATTGTCAGATTTTTTGAAGGCTTGTTGTCAAGCAGTTGTTCTTCTACAAGGAGCTTATCTGGATATACCTGAAAAAAAGCACATGATTTGTCTATGGCATTTATCAGCACATTCATCCCTAGATCTCTCAGAAGTATTATTTTCTGAGATATAATTTCCTTCAAATGTCTGTTTAGACTGCTTTCCTCCAGATACTGTAGTTTTCATTTCTCTCAGATAGAAGCATTAATTGTGTTCTCATGTTTACTTAAAGCAAGGGCAACCTCATTAGACCAGTGGGACAGTGTCAGCAAGGAGAGAGTCAGGTCTTGCACATGAAATGAAAGCTCGATATACATATCTTGCAAAGTTTGCAATGACAAGTAGGTTTATCTATGTTGTCAAAAATCAGGATTATCTCAATTGTTTGTACAATCCTCCTGTTCCCATAAATGATGTCTTTTTTATATAATAATGTATTCTTTTTTCCCCACCTTATTTTAGGAATTAATCAAAATAGCATAGTGAAAGGAGTCTGTTACTTCTGGCTCACGTGGAAATTCAAAAAATACAGAGTGAACGAGGTGAAGTCTTGCAGAAGGGAAGGACGTGGTTTTTTGATGAAGACAAATTGTTCTGGAAAGTTGGACTCCACCTTTATTTTCTCACACAATGGCTCTAGCAAAGTCACTTGAATATTTTCTTAGGTGATCACTAATTGTTTCTCGGAGGATTTACTCTAAAAGCTTTGGTTCAGATTTTCTAAAGTATTAGTGAAAATACTTAGTGTTCTCAGGTGTTGCTGAAGGCAGAGGTTTGTTTGCATTGTTCATTCTATTCCATTGATGAAGTGGCCTGTTTAAAAAAACCCAGAATTTTTGAATTAAAACCAATGTACTTCACTTGTTGGGGACAAATTTTGCATTCACTTAGTTGATGCCAGCCCTACATTTTTTGCAGTAGAAGTCGTTACCTCTGTACCCAGCCTCGCTCATTTGCAGTGCTTGTTTCCTCCCCACTCTCCAAACTGGGCTCAGTCTCATCTCCATGTCTGGGTGCTTTCCCCCCCTAGCCATTAGTTTTCCCCTCACTCCCATTCTCCTTCCCTAGAACTCTCATCTCTCTCTGACCCTGTCCTATAGTCACTGTAGCAACATTTTGTATCCTGCTCAGTAATAAATTTTCTCACCCAATACGTGTTTCCTCAGTTTCCCCTCCCGAATCCCCTAATCTTTCCATTTCCTCCCACCCGATCCCGAAGGTTTTCCTTTCTCTCCCAGGTAGTCCCAGCTAATACACACACTTCCTCCTCACATTGCATGATACCTACTCTGCCATCCTGCTGAAGCAGCCAGGTGATGAGATTACCGAGGGCACAGGGGAGAGATCTTTCTGCTTTTGGTTGCAATAGTCAACCCCGCCCAAGAATACAATAGCTGGAAGCAGCTGTGACAGCCAAAGGTTGAGTTCACCCGGTAGCTTCACACCACATCGTGTTCAGGGTTGTTCTGTGGGGGGAGCATTTTTGGGCCTGGCCAAAATTGGGCAGACTTTCATAAATGGTTCTGTGTGTATCTCCTATTCTCTCTCCGTTCCCATCTCATTTCAGAAACTCTACTGCAAAGCATTTGAGTGCTAATAGTTTCCAAATAAAAGACTGTGAGAGCATTTCTCTGAAATGGCTGAATAGTTTTGGCTGGAGTTTTCAAAAATAAATTCGGCCTGAGGCAGACAGCTGGTATGGGAAATTTCAGCTAACAGAGTTGCAATTTGGCTAAGTTTTGAGAAACTCAGAAGAGATTTCCGAGGGAATTAACCCTGGGTAATGTTTCACATTTCACCAAATAGCATCTTCTGGGTAATATGCTTTGTCACTTTTTGCGGACCTTCCCATTTGGTTTAAAACTCACTCCCTATAGAAACTAGCTAAACTTCAGTACTTTAGAAGAGCTATTTTTATTTGGAGTTTATAGAGTCAAAGAGTTTTAAAAATAATTTATTTGCTTCCCCAGACTAGTCGAAGTAGCCTTCTATATAGGTACAGACTGCCAGAAGCATTTGTACTGAAAACATCTCTGTCCTTTTATACTTGTTTATAACTTCCACCAGGGATTTGTGCTAGAGTAGCACTGTCCCAGAGTTAGCTCTCTGAGAGGGTTTTAACCTACCACTGTCTGTAGCACCATGCTGTGAATTTGCTTCCCTAGCGTGCAGTCTGTGTGGTAATAAAAAAAGCAAAGTACACTCCTCCTGCCCAGTTCTCCTTAACTGCTTGTGTGAGCCAGACTTATTCACACTCTTGTTTTTCAAGCTCTGTCATTATTAAACTTTTCTTTCTTCTTTCTTACCCCCTCCCCCCCCACCCCAGCTTTGCACTGGGTTTCAACCCAGGCTTACCTTCATTACTGGAGGCCTTTTTTTGGGCTAATTGATGGTTCTTGATTCCTGGTGTATGGCTGTGACCTGCTCAATCTATTCAAATCTGTTAAAAAGCCAGTTTCTTCTGTCATGCAATGTTCTCTTTGCTAGATAGATGTTCCAGCCATCTTTACCGTCTCAAAGTACAAATCTCTGCCTGGCCTTCAAATACAAGACTTAATACTGCACATCAAGGCTATCAGGAGTTTCTAAACTGAATCTCCTAAGTCCAAAAGCTCTGCTGAAGGCAAAAAAGTACTTGACAGAGACAATTCTGATCATATGGGGCTTTTTTGTGCTCTGGTGGTCCTGAAGCACTCAAGCCAAACAAAAAGAAAAAAAAAAAAGGCTAAAAACAAAACCCCCAGTCTGTTCATCCTGAAAGATAATTAAGGCATAGAAAGTTTCCCCCCACCTAATTCACATTAGCTCCTATTACCCTCTGGATGGGTGAGTTGGGATAGGGAGGAGACAAATCTCTTCATTGAATGTAATTTCTAGTTTCACACACCTGTTAAGAAGCAGTCTGCTAAAAACCGAGCACTGTCAAATTAACTGATTAAAACAAGACTACCACGGAGTGAGTAGGGACTGATTTTATTCCCCCTCCCCATGTCTTTTCAGTACGAGAAAGAGAAGATATCAAGTTATGCAGCAGATGAGAAGTTCAAAATAAATAAAATAATATGCTTCTCAAAGCTGCATTTGAGCTGTGTGGCTGCTGAGTGAAGCAGGTTGTAGACATTTAAAACTTTTGCGTAGTTCTAAACAGGACTGAACAAATTCATGGCAGAAAAGTCATTTGAAGCTTATGAAATCCAAAAGACAGTCCATAAATTGCTGGAGATTTCTGTAGTACTGGGTCAAATACCATTACACTCTTCCCTAGGCAATTGCTTACTGGCATTGGTTTATACCAGTTGCTTTTTAGGAACAGGATGGTGTCAAACCCTAACAAGACCAAACAACTTTAGCTTGGAAAGGGATAAGGGAAACAAAAGTTTGGAGAAACAAAGTGACTACAGGGGACAACAAATGCAGTAAAAGGAATGTCTGCTAAATTCAAAGTGTCAAAGGTGAAAAAACAAATTCTATCTCTGCTGTTCAGAGCACCCTCCAGTGCACTGGAAGTGCTTTTCATCGAAGGACCTGGTGGGTACTTCCCTGGGCTCCTGTCAGGGACAGGTTGTTGAACTAAACGGACCTTGTGGTTTTACTTGTTGCTGCCATTTGTACGTTCTTCTGTGGTTAAGTCCTTGAACATTTGGCTGTGAGCAAAATTTGTGTAGAGACTGAAGCCAACTGAGAGTAGGAACACTGTGATTTGATAATTAGGTATCGCATTTCTCTAACCCCAAAAAGCAGGGAGGACTGTGTTTAAGGAAGAAGGAGGGGAAAAGATGCTAACTGTTTTCTCATCACAGTACACTGAGAAAATATTTAGACTGATATATAACCTTGTAGTGTTATGTTCTACAAAATTGGCAAGAGCTTAGTTCTTAGGCTGAATGCTATGCTTGTTTTGAAATTTAAATAATAAACAATTTATATATGTATGTATTTTAGCTTTAAAATCACATTTTGTCGGATTTGGCTGTTAATAAAAGCTTATGGTGGAATCAGCACTCTGTCCCATCCAGTGAAAATATGAACAGGACCACACAAAATGCTTCCACTGTGTCATTCCTTTTACGGCTGTTCCATTAAAATAAACTCCTTGCCACAGAACTTACTTGTAATTTCCCGCTTCTCAAAAATATCACAAATACTGTAGTTTCTAATGCTTTTCCACTTCTAGCTGTGGTATCTACTTGACTGTATTTGCAGAAGATCCCTTTATATTCCTTCCTGCCATTCCTTTTCCACCACATACAATTCTGGATATATATCTTAAATATACTGCATTAAATGCACTTTTTGGACAGGGCTGCTTACAACTAAACCTAGGCCAGTCAGACAGTGTCATATTCATCGTGGTTTGTGTAGTCAGAGATCCCAAAAAAGAAAGTCCTTTAGAACTTAATGTGTATATTCTTCTGTTCATGTCTACTTTAGCATTTATTGAGATATATTCTTGCATTGTATTTGCTTCTGGTTACAGCATGTTTGTTCTTTTTCTCCTGGATTTTATAGCTTGCTGGGCTCCACTGAAGTAAAAAGACAGTATGAGGATTTGTGGGACCAGGTAATTAGCTTACCTTGCTTGTATGTTTGTGCTATCACCTATAATGTGTCATGATCAGTTCTGCTGGGCTTTCTTAAATCATAAAAACCATGTGTTTGTTCTTACACAACTTCCTTGATTCTAAACTAAATTTTTTTTCATCTAACAACAGGATTTCCCCATTTTTTGCAAAGGATGAGAATAATTCTTTAAAACGTGTTTTCACTCTTTCTGAAGTTTTTCTAAGGTACTTTTCTGAAGGCAAGTGCATAACTAGGATTTGTTTAGAAAGCAGAGGAACCAGGTTACCAGATAGATATTTTACTCTTTCTGCTTCATATGTTCAAACAAAAATACACAACATTTCTATGAGTGTCATCTTAAAACTCAAATTGTAGGTAGTGATACCTTCAAATCACTAATGCTCAGCAAGTAGTGAATCGGAACTCTGGAGATTTAAGATGAGCTGTTGTCGTACAAATTTATTATTCAGTACCACCAACTTCAGTGTTTCCTTTGGCATTATATCACCTCTAGAGTCTGTCACCAGATAGAATTATTAAGACTCTCTCCCTAGGAGTCAACTGCAACATTGTGATTCAAAGATGGTCTCCCAAATGATCAGAATACATCAGGTTGCTGTCCTGATAGAACTTTAACTCTCTTCTGGTAACAATACACAGTAAAACATTAGATATGCTGTTAACACCCTTAACAGTTTTGTTTTAAGCATGATACAAGGTACATTTTAGTTTGCAAATCAATTTCACCTCTTAAAATCCTGGGATCAAATAACAACACTCACTTACTCGTACAATTGATGAATAATTTAGGATATTTGGTTATGTTTTTCTATGCAGTTAGTTACCAACACCTTCTCTCAGTCCATGAGGGTGTGAATAATCTTCATTGACGTGCACTGCCAGTAGTGTTCACAAGCTGGCAGGCAGGTAATATTAACTCACAGGGCTGTGCTTGAATGCATCACTTCTGCTGTGCTCTTACCCTCCACTGTGCCAGCAGCTGAGAGAGCTGTGAGTTTTCCCTACTCTCAACATCTTTCTGGCTCATTGTCAGTCAAGCCATGCCAGCTGCACCAGCCAGTAAAAGCATATAGGAAAAATAAATTTGTCATAGGAAAAGTACAGAAAAATTATTACTTTCATGCAAGACTACAGTAAAGGCACTGTTAGGCTACACTTTGCTAATGAGGAAAAAAAGCTTTCAAAATCAGGGGGTTTTGTCAATGACAGTGTGGCTTGAGGACACTTCCACTCAAAGGCTTGGGACCAAAACTTTGGGTTTTTTAAAACTACTGTCATGTAGACATTTTTATTAACTCTATGAGTGGATGAGACAACTAGGTATCACTGTGCTGTATCATTCTCAAAGGATTCTGTGTAAATAATAGTAAAGAGGTGTGCTGGCTGATACGCAAGAAAATACAAGAGATGTTTGTAGCAGAAATTATGTTTGATGCTGAACCGCACTTTCTATAGTGGTTTATTCATTAAGCCTTCAAACACAGCATTTTTTTGTAATTTATAATATAATATAGTAGAAAGTAAAATAGTTGTTGAAATACCTTTGTGACTGTTAAAGAAACTCAGCAGACTTTTTTGTTTTAATCTTCCCTAACCACATGCACAAATTTCCTTTTCTTATTATAGGGAGGCAAAATCAAACAGGCTCTTTTTTGTTGAATTTCACTTCTAATTACAAATTACAACCTCAGGATTTATGTGATTGTTTGGTGTCTAATTCTTCCAAAGAACTTTGCAGGACCATGCAGAAAGCATTGTGTTACTGAAGGCTTCAGCTTCAAACTGCTAAGTCTTGGCATACTAATCTAAATAATGACAGTTTGCATTTTTTTATTGCTCATACACATTTAGCAGAATCACTTTTACAGAAGTCAGTAGGACAACTAAAATTAACATTAAATAATGCACACAATATTTGTCAGAAATCTCTTAAAGGACTGTTGCAAGTGCGTCAATTATTTAACTGAAAGACTAAGGTCAAGCTCATTAATCTCTATTTAATATCTTGTATTGACATATCAGAGACCTACTTTCTAGCCTCTGCTCAAGACTTAGGCCATGTGTCAGAACTGGCTATTGAGTAGAAAGTTATTTTTATTGCTCTGGAAATATTGCATGCCATAGAATGGTGTCAGGTTTTCTGAAGTCGAAATGTTCAGAGAGTATACAATGTGCAGAATGTTACAGGTGCTCAGCTTTGGCATTTATGGACAATCTTGTCAAAACTTACAGAAACAAATCTCTACCAAAACCAAAGACTACGTTTTCCATCCTGCAGAGGAGGCTTTCAGTACCAAGAACATTTAGGAACAGGAGTTTTCATGGGGAAAATATTCCCTGACGTGGCATAAAGCTAAAAATGCCTTCTCTTATACCTCCTATCTGCCCGATCCCAATATAAGGTGAGGAAGGGACAGTGATGGCAAACTCCAAGTAAGACAAGAGACTGGTGCTGTTAAATTGTACCATATCAGCTCCTTTCCTGACATGAAATGCAGAATTGGGTTTAATCTAATGACAGAAAAAGTGACTCACCTGCTGTCCCGTTAGCTGAATGCTCACAGCACTTATGAAGCCATAAATCACTTACAGAAAGTTACTGACCAGGAGTAAGAAGCCAAGAGAAAAATACAATTTCTGCAATACAACAGTATAATCAATTATTAAAGTAATACAAAAAGTTATATTAACATATTTAATGTAAGATACTCTGATAAGGTCATGCTGTTACCAGTCTAGTTTGTGACAGTCTTTCTTGAGGAGAGGAGACAACACTCTTTTGTCTTCAGAAGGTAGGAAAACACAGTTTCTATTAATGTCACATCAATTTTGTTCAGTTGATTAGGTGCACTTGTGCAAAGCAGGTGAACCTAAGAATACCAGAAAAATGCTCTGTTTTCCTAGATTTTTTGATAGCCCTTCAGGTACTTTAGTTAAAACTATCTCTTCTTCTGTGGCAATTTAGCACTTGGCAAAAATGCTACATAAAGTAGGTGTAACAGCAGGGGATTGATTTCTCCATCGTTTGGAAGGTAGTTTTGGTGAGCAAAATTCCAAGAGATACCCGCACCAGAAAACCTGCAATAGTTTTTCATTGGGCTCATCTGAGCCCTGAGGAGCCCCAGGAACTTCATTTATTCCCATGGCTGTGGGAAAGCTCTGGCCTAGATCACAAAGTCCATTTAAAGGCTAAAATGCTATGTAAGAGCCATCCTCCATTTCCTAATACACTTTTTTAACCTGCAGAAAACCCACTGTGTTATCTGACCATGTCAGAAAACCATAGGACCTGTATTTTCCCCGGTTCATTTCCTGTGGATATCTATGGAATCACCCACATCTGATTTTAATTAGCAATTATGAGTCACTGGTGTGCGTGTTTATGAAAGAGCAGAGGAAAATACTCTAGCCTGGTTGTTTGGGCACGTCTGTAGCAATTGGCAAAAACTGCCTTCTCTTTCCTCAGCTGGCCCGTTGAATGTTTCCTTCAGGTGGGTCAGTTTAACATTAAAAAAAATCAATAAACCGTTTTCCTCCCTTCGCTTTGCCCGTTCTCGCAACCTTTGTGACCTGCCGCGCAAACGATAGCTGTGCATTGAGGTGGCTCTGGATCAGAGAGGTTGGCGAACTCTGGCCCTGCACGTCGCTGGGGACTGTGCCTTGGGACTGTGGTTTCCACTGGCTGGAAACACCAAACGACAAAGTTTTGGGAGCTGTTGCAGTGAGTACCTCCTGTGATGTTTCTCTGCGTCTTTATGTTTATTGTGACTCGGGCTTAATGTTGTCGCCCCGCAAGGGAAAGGGAGGACAACGTGAATTTTTTGACCGGTTTTCAGTTTAGAGCCCTGAGGGAAGGGGATGTTACTACGGTGACAGGTGAGGCCTCATCTCTAAATGAGCAGAAGGCTAAGCACAGAAGATCTTCCTCAAGGATGGATCTTGGGGATGGTCCCCAGGCCTTATTTTTAGGAGAAAGATACGTTAAAAGGGAAGAAGGAAAGCCCCATTGTGATGTGGCTCTGTATAGGATTGTGCTGTGGAGTAGTAATTTGTTTGAATAGAATTCATGTACTTCTGAGATTACAGTAGGTATGGCTGCTTCTCCTGAAAGGTAAGCAAATAAATTCCTATAGTGAAATCCCACACAAATGGACTAAACACAGATTGTGACTTTCACTTAAACTCCCTGTTCTTGGAAATAATTCTGATTTTTCTTTTGAGTTGGCATAAACTGTACTTGAGCAACTAACAACTTCTTTTCAGCTAACTCCACCCTATTTTCCTGGATTTCTCATGCTTCTTAAGGGCAGTGGGAATACAGTTAATCATTTAATCACCAACTGAGAGATTTTTAAGTTTTTTGTTAGATGAGGTTTTTTTAATGCAGGTAGGTTTTTCTTGGCCTATATGGGGTAAATAAGGCTGTACCTATCACTTTATCATTGATCCTGTATCTTTTGAGTAAAAATAGAACAGGTCTCTCAATAATTAAAAAAAAATCTCACTTTTTTGCTGCAGAAGACTGAGCTGACATTATAGGCTTGAGACAGTGTGGATTTAGCTGCATCACTCACAGAATTTGATGTGCCAATACTACTTAGTCTAATTGATACGGATGAAGAAGTCAGAACATGGACTTTTATTTTAGTCATTCACAAGTTTATCTAATATCAGTGAAGTTTTAGGCTTAATTGATGTTTGGATAAGCTTCTGTAGTTGCGGACTTTTCTTCTTCTCACTTTCAAAACCGAATCTCTAGTCAAGCCTCATCTTTTTTATAAAAGAGTGATAGTACTAATAGCTGGAGAATTTTCAAACGTCAACATCCTTCCGTACTCAGCAGACATCAGGCCTGCTGATAAGCTGCCAGACACTGCCATGGCACGCTTTATGCAGGCTTAAGAGCGAGAGAGGTATTCTGCTGTGTGTGGACCAGAGTGGCCCCTGCCTCACCTCTTCTCGAATTCCGGTAAGCTTTGTGAAAAATGAGCTGGTGTGGCACACAGGCACAGCAGTCACCAGCTGCCGAAACAGCTCCAGTTACTGCTGGTAGCTGGAGGGACACTGAGTACTTTTTATTGGAAACTGAGTTTTCTTCTTGCCTCCAGCTGTGTGAAGTGCTCTTCTCTAGCCGTTCAGAATTCAGGGGCTGCGTTAACTGGAGTAATGGACAGTTGTTGAAACTGTAAGATTTAGCTGGTGATGCTTCCAGAACTCATCTTCTCCCAAGAGGGCAAGTCCTCAAATAATATAAGCTGACATACTGTCATTAAGTCTAGAATTTCTAATGTTTCTACTGCTTAGAAATAGGGTGGCAGAAAGGTGTTAAAAAAATCCAACAAACAACTTCAATAGAAATGTCTAATATTTTGCAGCCTTTTTTCAAGCTGTAAAACTTTATAGGCTAGTGTATTATTCTGTGGGGTACTTACTTTCCTTCCATACTCATGGAGGAATAGCGTTATCCATTTTAAATATAATTTCAAAGCTATTTTTGTAGAATTGTTCCAGTTGTCTGGTTCTCAAGCAGACAGACCATAAATTAGAATTAATAATTAATTTTGTTCCTATTTTTTTGTCATTACTTTTGACACATAAACAAACCAACATCATTAAATATTAATTTGCAATTTCATTTGACAATTCTAGTCATGGAGACTCTTTTTTGAGAGGTAATGATAGATATACAGGATTGGAGACTGCTTTTAAGTCATCACCTTATGTCCTCACCTCTATCTTATATATGCCTATAGAAATATGTTAATATTATATATATTGATTTAGATAATATCAATTCATACATACTTGAAGAAGGATTAAGATAGACTAAACTTGTCATAATTGATACTAGATTTACACTGGTGTAATTATATTAATTGGAGAGGCTTCATTAAGTGCAGCAGAATTACTGTTATTTGCAATAGCCAAGGAGATCAGGTGCAGCATCCATTCATTGTTGTGCTCCTTGTTGCACATCAGTGGAGTAGGGTGGGGTACTGAAAAGGGTGATTTATTTCCTCCAAGAATACTGTAAAAGAGCCTTTAAACTACCTTGTGTGATTTCTACAATTAGTAAAATATGGTCTTGTAAATGGCATTTACTTTAATGGTAAGACAGCAGTATTTGTGCACGGTCTTTCTTTGCTCTTGAAGGCGCAATAAAAACCACAGCTGACCAATTTCTATATGTGGTTTAGTTACTTAGTTTGAAAGAAATGTATAGGTAGTCTGTGCTCTGACATTAGGAGTTCTGCAGTCTTAATAAGGTGCAAAACAACAGCTCACATCAGGTTTTAAGTTGAATGCTATGAGTTAAAAGTTTTGATCTGTACCTCTCATAATTTTTTTTATGTAATTCAAACCTCTTTCCTTTATAGCATCATCATACATTCATGATCTCCCCTGAATTCAGAGGATGGAGGCTAACATAAATAGCCCATAATCTCTCTTAAGTCACACGTGACTACATGTGGGAGAATGTGTCTGAGAAGTGTGCTTGCCTGTTTCTTTAGTTTTTTTGCCATTAAGCTGCACCATGACTGCTCTCAGCTAGGTCACTGAGCTACTTATATGTGCATGTATATGACTTGGTTTATTCTGTACATTAGTAGGCTAACAATGATGTATTTAATATTTTCAGTACAGAATAATTACATGGACCCTAGAAAGTATCTAATTCATCTCCAGCATTTTAGATCTTTTAATGTCAACAAAGGTTATTTAAAGCTATTGTTTTGTGTATATATAGCCTTCATTTTGAACAGAAGCTTAATTTAGAACTGCTGGACTGCGGAGAGACAGTCATAAAATACTGACATAAAGCACCCTCTTAGCAGCCATACCAAGAGGTGATTAGGAAAGATGACAGCAGTGCTGTTGGTTCCTTGAATGCCCTTATAAGCAAGGGAAGCTATCTATGACTAATCCTGAACTATTTGAAATTCTTGTGGAAACCATGCTGGCGGTGATTTGCCTAAAGGAATAAGGAGAGATAACACATTCCCTGCAGAGTCCAGCTAGGCTAGCTCCCAAAACTGTAAGACCAGGAGCTTATTTTATGAGGTCTTACACTGTAATTTTGAAGTGCACGTTGATCTTTCAAAACCACTGAAAGAGAAATCGAGCTTTACTAGTCACAGACATTGAAATGTCTTCAGTAAGAACTCCAAAAGTAGATTTGGTGACTGTCCCTCATACTTAAACACTATTGCACCTACCTATGTGGTGTCATGGAGACATTGTATTTCAAATATCCCAAACAGATTTTCTTCCCAAAGTCAGATGGGCTCTGTGCTTCACTGAACAGCTCTCCATTACACTATATGGGATTACGTTATATGGGATGTAAGAGGAAGAGTCTCAAAGAGCTAAGCTGGTTTCATTAGGTAAGCTGATAAAATTGGGAATTCTTTCAAGGACGCTTTCAAAATATCATTAAAAAGAGCAGAACTCCTTCAATCCATGGTCACAAAATTATTTTAGGGTAGATTGGTGTAATTCTATCCTTTCATATATTATTTAAATTGGTCTGGTAGCTGGGAGAGACTTAATTAAATTACTTAGTTTAGATGTTTTCAGTAGCTCTTTTAACACACCACTTGTTTTATGTCACAATGGCTGTGAAGAATGTTTTCCAAGTGGGAAGAGATTGTTGTGTTTGAATTGTTCTTCAGGAACAAGTTAGCCTAGAAATCACTGTTACAGGTAGATTTTTTTTCCAGGCATTCATCCCTTTCTCTTTGTCCTGTGCTAAATACTCTCAGTTATGGCATGTTGCTAGGAGGGGAAGATGAAACACCTCGTGCTTTACTGCTAGCAGTTTGGGCTATGGGTGCTGTTGGTCTGCACCTTTTTAAGTGAAAATGTGTTTTTTAAGTTAAAAAAAATAAGAGCTGAAGAGAAAAGAAATGAATTAACAAAAAAAGTACATGGAAGTTTTCAGTATCCTGAGATAATATCTGTTCATATAAACCACCAGCCTACAAAGGATTTCAGAGTTTTACAAAGCTTCTGCTCAGCTTCCAGCTGGCAAAACTAATGATATTTTCAACAGTAGGAAAGGTGGTGGTTATGCTGTTTTGCATTGCAGAGTGTTCCATATCCCATGTTGTGTCATGTCTCGGAGTAGGTCAGCACAAAATCAAGAATGAAAGAAATGAAACTTTGAAGATATTTGTTTTTTCCAGCTCAGTAACTTAATATTTCATCAAGGGCCTTCTGGGAGCTGATCTGAATATGTTGCAGTGAAGAGAGCAGCCAGGGAGGAACTCTAATGAATCCTCACTATACATTCCTGACTGCCTTCAAACAATTTGGCGGCCATAATTTTTTAAAACATTCCAAGCACTCATCTCTCTTTGTCTTTTGTGGTTTGGACGGAGTATTGTTGATTGTTGGACTGGTTTTGAGGTAGTCCCTTGAGTGAAATTGTGGATCCTACCTCACACATTATCATCTGCATTTGCATATAATTGAGACATAAGCTTTCTGGCAATCTGCAAAAGAATGCTGTGGAGCTGTTGTTGCATTTTCTAAGAACAAACACAATAGGAATGCCAGCCTAGGATGTAGGTCAAGAATTCGTCCACAGAATATTTTTTGTTAAATCCAGTGAAATCCTCTGGAAGTTGTGAGATACGAGTTACAGGAAAGACCTGTATCCAAGACTTCCTTACTATGGGGAATAAGTTGAAATGAGATTTGGAACTCCTTTGCCTCTACACTTGTTTGTTTGAAACCAAAATAATTCCAGATTTGTTCATTTTTTACTTTCAACCGTTTTTGGTTTATTTTTGAAAAAAGCGCCAACCTACACTCAACCCCAGGGTGTCCCTTTTGTAAATAACATCCATGCATGAGCGCCAGCGTGTGTATTGGGGGTGGGAGGGAGCGAGACAGAGAGTGAGAAACCACAGAGGTACTTTATACCGACCATTGCTCCTGCAGCAGCTCGTAGGGTGAGAGGTGACTTTAGCAATGACTTGCATTACATAATACCTCCCATCTCTCTGCAGATGTGTGAGTTTGTTTAAATGTTTTATGAGGTTTTTATTACACTGTAATATAGTCCCAGCCCCTCTGCAGTTGCCAGTTTGGTCACAAAATATAATAAATTTTAAAATACCTAATGCTTTAGCTATTCAATAATTTTCTGACAGGCCCCCTGATGAAATTATGGTACCACTGTGTCGCTGAACTACTTTTGTTTGGGATGTGTAGAATAGCAGATTTAGTTCTCTACTTCTGTTCTACAAAATCCCTGTGTTGAAGCAGATTTGAATGTTCTGTACACTTGTAAAAAATCAGTGTTCTCTGTCCCTATCTTTCACATACCATGATGCAACAGCAGGCTGTGTAATGATAACCAGTGCTTTCATACTCTTTTGGGGTTGCCAGGCCTAGGTGATTTGTGGTGTAAGTAGCAACCTCAGCTATGGTGTTTTTTCAAGGTTCTGAAACAATCAATGGGACACATCTCTACTGTGTGCTGATAGCTTTCTTTTCACCCATACATTAAAGTTTACATTGGACACCAATTCATGAGAGACCTTGAGTACAGGCCAGTGGAGTCTTCACTTTATATTAGGGCAGTGCTCCTCGGTAGCCCACTCCCTCAAAAAAATTATTTATTTTTTTTAAAGAGGGAAAGTGAAATTTCTGAAAGAAATAACTCAACCCCACACTTAAAAGTAATCTTAGTAAATAAACAGCAATTTTAAACTAAGTAATTCAAGTAATACTAAGGGAAGAAAGATACTCATAAGGAAGTGATTCCCTCTTTCCAGTTTCCAATTCCTAGTTCAAATGAGGCAACTTCCTGCCAGGCTCCGAACATTGTATAGGGGGCCCAGTCATCAGATCTTGATTGAGAAAGGCAATTTTGCATTTTGAAATCCCTCTCAAAAAGGAATGACTCCTGAGATGCAGAAGCAGGCAAATAGAGCTTGAGTGTTTGAGCAGAGTTATGCTCCTAAGGAATTTGTGTTGCTGAGAGGGAGATAGACTGTGGAAAAGAGCAGCCTTAAGTTTTGTGTGAAGTCTCTCAATTTAGGAAGGTGGAAAGTGGCTGCATTTACAGAAATAAGAGGAATATAAAAATTCTGTACATTTTTTTTTTTGTATGATTGCTTCTTTAGGGTTGACAGAAGGAATAGAAACCCTTGGTTTCTGGCATTCAGGCCCAAATGGAATCCCAGAATTCTAGAAAAGGAAAGTTGTGTGGTTTTTCATAGTTATTCTTCAATGGACTTTGCAGAAGAAATGACTGTCTTCCGTATTAGAGTACATTCTGTTTGCTTCCTTGTTAAGACAGCTTCTATTAAGAATACGCTGACAAGATGCAATTAAAAGTTCCATAGTGAAACACATTTAAATTTTATCTGTGAAGTGTCCAATTGTCAGAGAGATTTGTCATGTAAAACAAATGGCCTTACTTTGGCCTACAGCTTTCTGAAGGGTCTTTGTGGTGATAGGATGCTCAGAGAAGGGATTTGGGCCTCAATATGTCTAATGTGCATCTTCTCTATAAATGTCTGTCTATTGTTTGGAAATATAAAAGTTGTTTCCCTAATGCAGCTCTGTCAATTTTAAACTTTTTTGTCAATCCCTCAGGTCACCTCAACAATGACAATATCTTACATTTCATTAAGAGATCATAAAAGGTGGTTTTTTACTAGCAGGGATTACTACAGGGATTAATAGGCTTTGCTGATTTCACACAATTAGCCAATGACTCAGAAGGGATAAAGCCTAAATCCCTAGACCAAGCTGGATCTTCTGGGCTGTAAAAAATGACAAAATAGCGAGTTATTTGTTGTGGTGTGCCACTTTGTATGTCAGGTATCTCAAATTCAACAGAGCAATGTCAGAGCAGTAGCAGGGTGGAATGTTCTGCAGAACTGCAAGAGTTTACTTGACACAGTGCAGTGCTGCGTTCTCCTCTGGATCAATAACCACATGCCTGTGGCCCTCGTGGCATCAGTGATATATGAGAGCAATGCTCACACATTTCAAACGTTTCATAAATATTGTGTGTATCGGTGCCAACTGCAATGATATTTTGAATAATTAAATTATCCCTGTGATAATGAGGTATACTCTATTTCCATTTCTATTCTGCTCCTCTGTGAGGTGTTTTTTATATGTACACACAGTCATTTTCCATTGGTTTGTAGCTAGCTGTGTTGGTTGAGTGCCTGCACGTTTGTACAGTGCTCTATTTTTGGGGTAAAAGATGACATATAATTACACTTTTTTAGTGTTAGTGGATCAAACACAATTATCCTTATGTGGATAGGAGTCAGTGAGATGTTCAGTTCAATGGAGAGTGTAACTTAATATGAAACACTTTGGTATTTTGCTGTCTTTTCCCCCCTCTGGAGATGAAATATTATAAATATCAATCTAAGCTGAGAAGAAAGAATTTTAACTTAATTTTAGCCAGATGGAAGGAGTTTATCAGCAAGGGTGAGGTGGGAGAGATTTTTCTCTAATTATGGCTTTTGTGACTTGGGTGAAGAGTGCATGTGCTACCTACAAGGGAAAGAGCTAAAGCCAACATAGCTCACTTCCAAGGTGTCAGGATTGAAGGTACTGAAGAAGGTTGTGAAGGCCCAGTCAGTACCTCGGGGCAGATGCTGCTTTGTGACACAGATGTGAAGGCAGCGAGCTCCTCCAGTCCTTAGCCGGCATATAGTTCAGTGGGAGTTAAACTCCAATTGACATCGGGGTTCAGAGAAAGCAAGGGCAGAGATTTTTGGCTGTTGCTTTATTTTCTTCTGTGTAGCTTTGTGAAGGAAGGAGCCTAATTTTGCTTGAAGCTTTCCTCAATTCAGAAGGAGCCAGCCATCTCCTGTGCTGCTTTCCACCATCTGAATAGGAGTCGGGCAGAGGGCCCAGGAGCCGCATTCTCTACCTTAACCCGGTGACGCCTGAAGAAGCCGAGAGTCCTTCCAAGCAGTTGCAGTGGGAAAGGGCCAACAGCTACTTAAGAGTGCCCCTTACTCACATCACAGATACTTTGGGGGCTAGAAGGGAAGTAGTAGAAGGCAGCTGGGAGAGCTGCCAAGTGTCACACTTTTGGCAGCTTTGTCACACATTCCTTTTAATTTTGAATTTGGCTCTGCTGCAGGAGGACTTGCAGGTTTCTGCTTGAAGTTTTCCTTATTTACCACTTGGGGCCACTGTGGCACTCTTGAGCAGGAAACATGGAGCATCTCCTGCCTGTTGGATCCCAGGCAGGAAGGAGCTCTTGGGAGGTAGAAGTTGCAGCAGCATATAGGTGGGACAATTTCCTATTGTCCTCATTGCCTTTGCTTGACTCCAGGTGACTGGAACAACCTCGAGCATCCAGGGAGCTTCCTATCACTCAGCTGAGGAGGTTCTCTGGCAGCCCTGGACTAGCGTTGGTGGATCCCCATCCCAGTTCCTATTCATCTCAGAGCAGGTGCCAGGGTTTTACAGTTCTTTCCTTTGCCCTTACCCTCTTCAGGGTGGGCTGTGTTGGCAACAGGACTAGGAATTTGGTCATTAAAAATAACACTGGGGGGCAAGATTATACAGAATTGTTAAACAGTGAGAGAAAGCCAGGACAGCGACACCAGTGAAAAGAGTCATATCATCACTGTTGAAGATATAGCCTGAGGTAGTAAGTTCTCTGATAGTGGCAGAGCCATTGGAATTTTTTGTTTAAAACATGGTGGAAACAGCATGTTAACTCTTAATTTGTTAGGCAAATGCTTTGCTATTATATCCAACAAACTATTGCTTTTTTTATAGCAGTACCTGAAAGAAAACACCACTCTATTTCTGCCTTATGGCATTACTCTTTCAATTTGTTGTTAGGACCATAGTTTTCTTGTTCACTTGCATTTGAAATATCATGGAGTTCATGCTGAATAACATTCCTTTTTCTACCTGGATGGATGCTGGTAGGGTAGTTATTTAATTTTCTGTATTATTAGAGTAGCACTAAATTGGAGTGCTGGGGTTTTTGATACAGTTCTCCCTATATTTAATATGAATTAAAAAATACTTTGAGAGACTTCACACTGACTCTCACTTTTGTCGCAAGCGTTAATGTAACTCCTCTCAGACCAGGCAGTGGAGGTCACGTCTTTGAAGAGGTTGGAGGGCAAGATAAACTTGCCTTTCTGTCTCACTGCAGTGATAGCAAGTGACCTGCTTAGCCCGGAGCAGCAAGTCCCTGAGGCCCAGATATCCCCTGGAAGCAAAGCTGCCCACAGTGACCCACCGCAGCTCTTGCTTCCCCGTTGCAGGGGTGTGGATTGGTGTTGGTTTTCAATTTAGACAAGATGTTGTGTGAGTCAGCCTGCCCCCTGCCCTCCCACCAGCGCTATGAATAATAAACTCAGGGAGAAGTTGCAAGCCAACTGATGTGCTGCCAGGGCACGGCTCCTTCTCCCTGTGGTCCTTTCCCTCGCTGCACTTTGCTGGACCTGCAGGGCCTGTTGTGGGTGGAGGTGAAACACATCTGGAAGGGGCTGATTCAAATGGCACTCGTAAGTGAAGAAGGAGGTTCTAAATCTGACCCACCCTGGGGGAAAGGGGCTGAGGTCATAGGAGGGCAGAATGCAGAGTATTATTATAGTGAAAAAGTGAAAAAAATTACATCAAATGTTTGTTTAAGGATCAGGAGTCCTGACCCAGCCCCTTAGGTTTGCCAAATATTACATGAAGCTACATAAAACCCCAACTCTAACCTCTTACAGCTCTCCCATTAGGTCACATTAAGCTTTGGCAGGGAGGATGGTCCTACTTGGTGGTTTCTTTGATTTGTGGTTTTGAATTTGGCCAACCTGACTTATTTAAATTTATTTCATTTTGTAAATGCTCAGTGATAGAGTAAAACTCTAGAGTAAACTTGTTCTGGCCAACATTTATTGTGGAAACATTCTGTATTATCAAGAGATCTTTGAAGAACAGCTAACAAATTAAAACAAAGAATTTCCAGCACATATTGAAGTTCTTTTTGCAAGTGAAGGAAATGTACTGATGGCTTCAAGCCATTACTTTGGCTTGTTATCCACTTTTAGCCCTCTGGGCTTTTAAAAGACTGGTGTCTTTTCACTCTCTGCATGAGGACAGCAGTCCCTCTGGCTGTGGTGCAACCAGGGGAATGAATCAAAATATGCTCTCGTCCTTATAATTTTGTTAACTTTTTAACAAGTTTGCCTTTCCTGCCTTTATGAATAACTCGGTGAGCCTGTTTACTTCACATGGAGGCTCACTTTGGCTGTTGCCATTGGACTTGGAAGGCGTGTTTCCAAGTAGGGATTTTCCTAATCAAAAAGAACATTAAATACACTGTATGTAAACTGTATTTTGCACACTGAAAACAGGATTTAAAATAATGTGAAGAATGACATACTATTTCTTAGTCTTCTGTATGAAAAATTTGTTTTCTCTACCCGTAATGTTTTCTTTATACAAAATATCTTAACAAGAAAATACATTTTAAAAGAATCAGTTGCATTTTCCTTAGAAGGGCGTTTTTGATTTGTTCAAAATAATAGCAATAATTTATTTTGCCATTGGATTGGTAGGTGACTACTTGTGGTAGAGTAGTAGTCCTGTTTTTTCTGAGGACTACAATTCTGTGACGTACCTTCTTACTTTTATAACTTTTTTTTTAGCGTAGTTGCCCAGCTGTATCATTGAAATATAATATAACAGATACAAATTTGTACTGCATGGAACCCAAATAGCCAGAGCTATGAAGCATTTGAAGAAACCTTCAAGTGAACTTACTGCCTTCTAACTTTTACAGTTTGGGAATGTTGAAAATTTCATTTAGATGAAAAACATCCAAAGAAACCATTTCAAATGTTTGTAATATTTTTCAGAACTTTCTCAGTCTGAGGGATAAAAATGGCACATTGCTTCTCTCTTTGAAAAGAAATTTTGCAGCTGCTTTAAAAATAAGTGACAGTAATGCAGAGAGAGCAATAGCTTAATTATGATTTTATGTATAAACTGCATGTCAGAAATATGTCTCTTAAGTGGTTTTAAGAAGTATAACTACAGGTTTGACTCAGCAATTACAAGTGCGTCGTGCCAAAATTCATTATTTTCTTGTGTCCATGTATCTTGTATAGACCAGCTTTTCCGTCACTTTGCACATGAGTTTAGGCTCCTGTGGTGGGCTGACCCTGACTAGATGGCAGGAGCCCACCCAAGCCACTCCATCACACCCCTCAGCAGGACAGGGGACAGAAAATATAATGAAAGACTTGTGGGTTGAGATCAGGACAAGAGAGATCACTCACCTGTTTCTGTCACAGGCAAACCAGACTTGGGGTAATTCATTCAATTTATTGCCAAACAAATCAAAGTAGAATAAGGAAAATCAAATCTTAGAAACATTTTCCACTCAACCTTCCCTCCTTCCCAGGCTTAACATTATTTCCACTTCCCTCCTTCCTCCCCACCCAGCAGAGCAGGGAGACAGGGAATGGGGAGTTGTGGTCAGTTCATCACACGCTGCGTCTGCCGCTCCTTCCTGTGCAGTGGGAGGACTCCTCACACTCTTCCTCTGCTCCAGCATGGGGCCCCTCCTACAGGGGACAGTTCTCCACAGACTTCTCCAGTGTGAGTCCTTCCCACAGGCTGTGTTTCTTCACAAACTGCTCCAGCATGGGTCCCCTTCCATGGGGTGCAATCCTTCAGGAACAGGCTGCTACCAGCGTGGGTCCCCCACAGGGCAGCAAGTCCTGCCAACAAACCTGTTCCAGCCTGAGCTCCTCTTTCCAAGAGTCCACAGGTCCTGCCAGGAGCCTGCTCCAGTGCAGGCTTCCCACAGGGTCACAACCTCCTTGAGGCATCCACCCTCTCCAGTGTGGGGTCCTATACAGGCTGCAGGTGGATCTCTGCTCCACTGTGGACCTCCATGGGCTGCAGGGGCACAGCTGCCTCACTGTGGTCTTCATCACAGGCCACAGGGGAATCTCAGCTCTGGCCCCTGGAGCACCTCTTGCCCCCCATTCACTGGCCTGGGTGCCTGCAGAGTTCTTTCTTTCAGGTATCCTCACTCCTCTCTTCTCTGGCCACGATTTGCTTCTGTGCAGGAACCCTTTCCCCTTCTCAGATACCTTATGCCAGAGGCGTTACCTCCGTCCCTGATGGGCTCAGCCTTGGCCAGTGGCTGGTCTGTCCTGGCACTGGCTGGCGTTGGCTCCACTGGACACGGGAGAAGCTTCTGGCAGCTTCTCGCAGAAGCCACCCCTGTAGCCCCCTGCTACCAAAACCTTGTCACACGAGCCCCACAGACCTCTGCGGAGAGCAGGCTGACAGCCCTGTAATCTGGTGATTATGCAGAACAGGTTCAATACACGTAGCAGGGTTTGTACAATGTTCCTTACGTTTGGCACTCAGCTCATTTCATCACTCTGCTTTTTGGCAGGATAATTAACCAAATACCATGCTTGCTGATACCTCAACAGGATTGTTGCTCATCCTGGAGTTAGCTTGTTGAAACAAGTTTAAATGTTCCTATACTTAGGCTGGAGTGCTGTCAGCAGTGAAGATTTAAAATATAAGTCAGTTGAAGAAATACAATGTCTGGTGGGTTTTTTTATGCCAGTATAGTTTCTGAACTCTTGACTGGCTTTTTCCCAAGTGCTGGCAACTATAGTAACGATTTTATTGATATGGTTCATTACCTGATAGTTGCTGTTCAAACTCCAATCTGTTCTGTGGGAGTCACTGCCACACCAAGTAGGGATGGCCTGACTGCAGGTGAAGGGTGACTAAAGATGAAAAATTCCTGTATTGTCTGAAACTCTTGAAACATTTTGTTCAGCTGAACACTTTTGATAGCAAAAACACTTTTACATGCCAAAGCCATATTGCCATAGCTGTCACTGACTCTGTAATACAGAGTTGGAGGCACTTTTTTAAAAGGAGACTTGTCAACGGCATTTGTATTGTTGAGAATGATACTGAGTTATCAAAAAATTGCAAAGCTAAAGATTGTTGTAGGGAGAGTTTCCAAATCTACATATAAGCTGTACAAATTGGCTGCCGTATGACAACATTATTTCCATTTGTTTTTTAAATTATCTAGATAAAATTGTCTATGAAAAAGACCTGTATAAAATCTCAGTAACTTGTTGAATGGAAAGGATCAGTCTTGTTCATTAACAGTAATCTGTTATAGTTTATGAATTTGCATTTATAAATTTATAAATTTTCACAAGTGACAGAAGAGGTAGTATATGCTGTTTCTTATTGCAGGGTCAGCCTGTTCCTCTAGTTTGTGATTAGCTATGCTTACTAGCTTGCCAGAGGATTGGATTAGATGCTTAATCACCATTATGCTAAAGCTAAAGCTGAGAAGAGGTCATTACTTCCAGTTGTATGAATGAATAAAACTAAGGAATCTAAAGAGAGGTTGTTTGTGTCAGTACTGGGTCAGTAGTGGTGAGTGCTCTCCAAAACTGCTACCCAAAATAAGTATCTTGTCAATCTGCTTGTATTTGATGTGGCTTTGGCATAGAAAAATGTATACTTACCTCCCTCCAGAATTTGAATAGAAATCAACTAGGGAGTTGCACAGGTTTTCCTCACAAATCTCATTACCTGTTTGCATTAGCAAGCTGTATTTTGATTTGTCAACAAGCTTCCATGATAGCATTTATACTCATCTTGGCTGTTATTGTGCACTGGCTGGTTTAGATGCTGTTGCTTTATTTAGTGTAGACTGCCTGAGATCACAAGCAGCCAGCAGTACGTATAATGTCATTGCCCGGTTTAGATTTACTGTCACTCCTCATCTGTGATACTTCCCAGTTATGAAGAGGTGCTATGTCTTTGCCTGATCCCTTAAATCCCTGTTATAGCTAACATCTGTATCGCAGTTTCTTGGTGTATGGGTATGTAAGAAATGTTTTGTAGAGGGAAATCTGACCAATAGTATGTTGCAATGCCAGAGCTCCCTTTTCTTATTTGACTCCAGACTGAATAACGATATTCAAGTTATATTGATATAAGCGTATAGTCTGTATGTTAAAGTTCATGGTGCTGAATGCAGTATAAATAATTCACTGACAGAAGGTAACAAAGCAAGAAAAGAAGAGGGCAGTCCTGCAGAGAGGATGGTGCCAGACTCTTTCTGGTGGTGTGCAACAACGGGATGAGGAGCAGTGGCCATAAACTGAAACACAAAAAGGAAGGACTTCGTTACGTTGAGGGTGGCAGAGCTCTGAAACAGGCTGCACAAGGAGATCATGGAGTCTCCCCCTCTGGAGACATCAAAACCCGCCTGGATGCATTCCTGGGTAACCTGCTCTAGGTGACCCTGCCTTGGCAGAGGGGTTGGACTGGATCGTCTCCTGAGGTGATGATCATAATAGGCTGGTTTGTTTGCCCTGTAACACTTTTTCATGCCTTTAAACCTCAGGTACGTGTCTATTACTGTTTAAATCAAGTGTATGCTTTTGAAACAAACCTCACAGTAGTCTCCTCTTGCTCCATTTTTGGTTTTTATCGCAGTGAAGTCCCGGAGCACAAAAACTGGATTCCTTTCAAGAGAAACTTCTACTGCAGGAGTGCACATTTCAGGAGTGCACTCTACTGGTGTTCTATCCACAACCCCAAGCTAGAGCAGTTCTGAAACAGAAGGTCTCAAAAAGCACATATCTATGCCAGGCTGTCAGGTTCTCGATGCTGTCAGGTTCTCGATGCTGTCAGGTTCTCGATGCTGTCAGGTTCTCGATGCTGTCAGTGTGGTAACTGCTCTGTCAGTAGATATTTCAATGTTAGTTACTTCAGCAGACCCCTCTGTTGTGCTGCTGGTTGCTAATGTAGGTGTAGTTGTTGTATCTCTCACCTTTTTGTCACGCTAGTTTATTCAGGGTATGCTCAGTGAGGCAGATAAGCTGACAAATGCGTTGTCCCGGGTAATAATATTTGTTCTATGTCTGCTATCATTCTCAAGCAACAATGCTAAGAAACAGCTTGAAATTCTGCTGAGAAACATTCTACTTTTATATGAGTTCTGTATGGTAGTATTCGCTTTTTCTTTGAATGTCAGAGCTACCACTTTTCCCTTTTAAGACTCCCCTGTGGTGACAGTAAGCATTGCCAGTCACATGGCTAAGATTCAGAGCTGGGAGAACTGCCATAGTAAACTGAATTTGAACTCTGGTCTTCCCATGCCTCCACTGGGATCTATAACTGTCTAAAAGGCAGGTCTGGCCAGAAAATTTTTGTGTTGCAAAATTACTTTTGATGTGCAGCTGGCTTTGTAAAATGGTTCTTATTTGTTTGTCCAAATTCCATAGCTGATTTAAACCACACAGTCTAATCGATAGTGCAAGTTCTTTTTTTTTTTTAAATAACTATATTTTTTATTAGTTGATTTGATGATAATTGAACCCAAGTGTTTTTGAAAACTGGATGCAACTGAAGGTCGCTAATTCATTATAGATTGGCCAGCAGGCTGGTGAATCACTGTCAAGCCATGTTGGGGCACTGACAAACCTCAGATAAGTGGCGCATGTCAAGGTTTCTTATGTAATCCTAAGAAATGCATGTAATTTCTGTATTACTACATGTTACTTTAATTGTAAGAGCATTACTTTTTAAAGCCCGATATTTTGTGCACAGCATCACTAAATCTGCTGGTGCAATGCAATGGATCTTCACTGCCTTCAAACGTTCATCAATTTAAACCCTGTCCAAGTTCCTTCTTTTCAGGAGCTTTGTATTAGAAACCTGGCAACACTGCAAGAGAAAGAAAAAGTGTGTAGGAAAATTTAAATCAACGGCATGTGTACTTGTTTTGATAGTGCACTCATTGGCCTCATTTCATAATATATATTCTTGGAGGAAATGTAAATAAAATCTGTTGTTAAAACAGATGAAAACAAATGAGATTAACTTATTTGCATTTTGCACAAGTTTTAGTATTCAACTATAAATTGGTTAGTATGCTGTCATTTAAAAATTGGGAAAAGGCTGCCAATAGAGTCTCACAGTTAAAGGAGTGTAAGAATTGGAGTAAGTGGCATCATTCTTCTGTTAGACACAAAAAGAAAGGCACTTGTCGGCCTGTTTACTCTCCAATGTCCATTAAGGCCATCAGAATGTGAAATGCAGCCTGAACGTATAAGACATTAATTTTTCTAGGCATGGAGACAGTCATTTGTACATACTACGTTTTTTGCTATTTTCACAATTTAACAGATGTGATTTTTTTTTAAAAAAAACACTAACAAATTCTGTTTGGCAGAAGGATAGAGATTTGGTGGCTGCCTTGTTCCTACTGTCTTTGTGGACAGAGACCTTGCAATGAGCAAAGTTTCCTTTGCTTCACTGATCGCTGAGCAGGCTGCATAGCGACTGGAACCTCAGATGTGTCTCATGGAGGCAGTTTTAGTTTCCCTGCATGACTAGAGGTGTCTCTTGGGTTTGCAATCAAGATTTTAGACCGGTCAGCTTTACTGGAGAAAAGGAATTAGAGGTCAGAGTAAATGTGCCTTCCACAGGCAGCCTTACTACTTATAGACATTGTACCACAGTGGGTTTGACCTTTTTTGTTGAGATATATGTATAAATGAAAATATTTGGATGGCATTTTATCATTTTCCAAGAAAGCTAAGAATTTTTTTTATAGTTTTAAATGGAAAAGTCACTATAATATCTAAACTCATTCTAATTTTCTCTTACCATTACTTTCTTCTTACTGATTTTGTAGAGCAAATACAAAGAAACAGAGTATCTTTTCTTGAATGATTTTGTTAGGACTCAAAGATATTGAACAGATTCAGGGTTTTATTTTGGCATGCTGCATACTACTTCTAGGCCTTACTCATATTTTCTTTGAATAATTTCAGAATTTTTTTTTTTAATTTATGAGACCATATTATAAAGTGAACTATGAACATTAACATTGTAATTTTAAGGCAACCTAAAATGTTTTCTACAGAATTATTTTCTAAACTATGTAAGTTGAATTGATTCTAAGTAAAAATAGAAACTTTCCTTATTAGCAGGGCTAATAAACTCTTTGCCCATGCTCATGCAGCCTTACTTTTTTACCAGACAACCTCATGAGTCACATTTTTTTAAAGCTCTTTTTTCATTAATGTATTTTTGCATTTAGCACGCAGGAAATAATTGATGAGCTACCCATGATAGCATGAAGTATTCAAGCTTGTTTTGCATAAACCAGTTTTCCTTCTAAGTTTCCAGTAGAGCTTTCTTCCATTTGAATACTGTATAAAATAATTATAAATGTGTCCCTGCCAGGACCCCTGAAAGGTACCAGCAGGACTATTCAGCTGGTGTTGGAACCAGATGCAATTTGGTTTATTATAATATTTGTCCAAAGAAGGTAAAAAAGACACACGCCCCCCAAGCCCTGTAAGTATGTGGTCTTAAGAAATGCACACAGCTGCAGGAAAGAACTGCCAATTAATGTAATTTACAACAGGTTTCAAAATCTTGACTTAGATTGTGAGTTGAATAGTGGGGGGGAAACACGGAAGGGAATGGTGCAGAAGTTCAGGCAAAGGATGCAGTGTGGCAGGGAAAAAATGGGTAAGCAACATCTGGAAACTAACTTGAAAGAGGAAACAAGCAAAATTGCAACTAGTAAGAGAGAACGCAGACTACAATAGATTGGAAAAGAACAGAAGTAGCCAAGAGGAGAGGCTTGTGGTAAAGTGTCATGCAGCAGGACACAAACACGACTGTTCCTTTGGACTAGGAAAGTTCTATCACTTTCTCTGAGTGTGATACCTGCCTAATTAGTTTGGCATGTTGGGCTGGTTGCAGGCTCTGAGATTAACAGGGATTTGTTTCCAGAAGCGGGAAGCGAGTACGCTCTCTGCTTTCTTCACAGTTCTGCTATCTGCACTTGCCTTGTGGCTGCAAAAAGTTCTTTCCTTATGTGAATATTGAGGTGATTTTCTAATCACCTTACTAAATGGTGTGTTTAACTACCGTGTGATGTGCCTCTAGAGGAGCATCTCTGCTTGTGTGCACCTCATATATCGCAAGATAAATACTTTTTGTGGCAGGTTGCTCGTAAGTCATATTATCATCACCTTTGCCAGTCATATGGAGCCAATCACAGTTTTCCCTGTTCATTGCAAAAGAATGCAGAGCAACCCATTCAAAGCAGCCCGAGAACACTTGCTTTAACTGTTCCCAGTTGCCTTTCTCATCCCTTGTTAATTACCAGGGGATGCTCTGGTCCACACTTACTGCAGGCTAAATGCACGTGTCTCACAGCCTATGCTCAGTGTGGGGACTGACAGTGCTGGACAACTCAGGGCAGACGTGTATGGGGAAACCATTAGAGATGTGGTGATTAAATTGCCGATTCTTTCTCATTAAAAATGACTCTTCGTTTGAGATTAGATGGGTTTTTTTCCAGCTCGCACGAACTTGAGGAATCTGTCGTTTCTCATGAAAGACAATTGAGATGCACAAACTTCTGAAATACTGTGGATCTGTTTATACTTATCAAAATACTGAATATTCTTACAAGAAGAGGAAATCACCATTTGACAATCTGGAAGCAAAGGAAATAAATCTTTATGAGACTAGTCAGGTAATTTTACAGCTGTCGTGACATTATAGAATACCTTATTCATCTTTGCACTTGCCTAAGGTGAAAACATTTTCCCTTCCAATCTGCAAGGGTCCCAGCAGCAAAAGCACATAGGCTTTTGCAGACAGGAGAAAAAAAACAAGTGTAACCATCTGAATTTAATTTTTACCAGAAATTACAGATATAGCCTATTTTTGTTCCCCAGAACATACTGTATCTTGGGATGGGGAGGTGTTTGGTTTTTGTTAGGTGAGACACATGGATACTTCTTTTGCAGTGGGTTTTATTCACTTCAGAGTGTGAAAGCATTCCCCAGCTTTTCACCCAGTTGAGGCTTTTAGACTATCTGGCTGCACGGCAAGGTTTTAACTTTTCTGTTTGTTTGCTTGTTTGTTTGAATAAAGCAGCTGCAAATCAAATGGCATTTTTGGGCTCTACTGTGGTATAGATGGCAACATGATAAAACTCTAGCTTATGCTCATTTTCCTCAGCAGATGTTTAATATCCATGCCTGTGATCCTAACACGTGGATGCTTTCTCAATTGCCTGTATTGCCCTGTTATCACCACCCCTAGTCTGTTTGCTCTGGGCAGGGCACTTCTCAAAGCACAAACAAGAGTTTACCAGAGCAGTGATGGGGCCTGTCTTGCACCTGTGTTAAAAACCTGTGCACTGCCGTAAGTCTCTGACTGGTAAAGCAATGTCTATACTTCCATATATGTATGGATGCACGTGAGAATGCAACCCACACGCTCACATGTGTACACACTTACACATGTTCCAAAAAGACACCATTGTCATGGCAGTGTGTTGGACTAGAGTCCCACATGGTTTCATGCAGTGCCTTGTGGGGAGTGGGTTAAGTGCCTTTGCTTCTTCACTGTTCCCTTTGCTTACAAATAATTTGGAAGGAGAGGGGGAGAAAAGGTCTATAAGTGATTCTTCTAAGGATTGTATAGGTCTTGTCTTGTTAGAAATGCACAGTGGTACAGCTGTCAGAAAATCTCAGTATGGAACTGTGTTTTATATTTCTCTGCACCTTTTTCTACTTCTAGTGAAAGTTCTCATGTTTATTACATACTGTACCTTCCACTATATGAAAAAGGGTACCTAAACTCAGAAAATTTTATGCTAAAGGAAAGCATACAGTGAAATTACACCGCACCATCAGTTATTTCTGGCATCCTCAAGTTTTCTTGCAGTTAGGAAATAGGTAAGGGCACATAACAGCTTTCAGAGTATTTTACACCTATGAACATGTCTTATATGTATTCTTCTAAGAGAGATTCACCAAGGAGAACTTCATACTTTTAGTGGAATATCATATCCAACTCATAACTTCGATATTTTTGCACTCAAGTAATTTTTGTTTGTTCCTATAGTGCCTTCTGTGTCAGACTATTCCTATAACTAATACAATTACATTTCATTAAGAAAACTAATTCCACTCTGTGAAATTATGACATAAGATTGAAAGAATCTAAGTATTTTGGTATTCAAATTCAAGAAAAAATCAA
This sequence comes from Sclerurus mexicanus, assembly GCA_013396755.1. Taxonomy (NCBI): domain Eukaryota; kingdom Metazoa; phylum Chordata; class Aves; order Passeriformes; family Furnariidae; genus Sclerurus; species Sclerurus mexicanus. Next base: position 647,769 of record VWZF01002109.1, read on the forward strand.
TTCATTTTTGATGAAAGGTGAGGGTGATTGGGTTTGTGCTGTGAATTTACTGGAGCAATTAGCTAGTATTGCTATCAGAAATGCTGGGGGTCCCTGGAAAATAAAGCCATCCTGTGGAAAATCACATATTAAAGTAGTCTTTAGACTCAGAAGTTACTCTTTTCTAGATATCTGAAATTACATGTTATTTGGTCTCATCTCTCTTCTTTGCTCTCCAGATGAATTTTCCCAGCTGTTTCCTAAGGCATGTGAGTTATGTGTGTGTCTGTCTTGCTGTTCAGCTGCGAAGCTCTTTTTTCAGTGTCTCAATTATATACTGGTTAGGGGAAAATTATCATGAATATCTTATTTTGCAATAATGTCTCATGTAGATTCCATTCTTAGATGGCAGAGAAATTGCTGCATTTGATTTTACCTGTCGCCACATTTTTCTGTGCTCAAGTAATTGTGGTATTGGTTTGGGGTGTAGATGTTTTTAGCCATGAGTACTAGAGATTCCAGGTTATACTCTAAGCCAAGCAAAGTGTGCAGGGTGGGCTGAGGAGAAGGGGTGATGTGCAGTGGGAGGAATGGTAAGTGCCAAGCGCTGTCCCAGGGGAGAACTGGAAGGGAGCTGAAGGCTACACGACAGAGCTGGCTGCCTCAGGGTTGTACAGCTTGGGCACAGGCTCCACTAGGTGGCACGTTTTAGGAGACTTGGTGACATGGTGTTGACAACACATCAATAAAACTGGATGGAAGTTTTTTCTTTAATCAATATATAGCATGTGTTGTATGCTTTTACAAGCTGTAAATTTTGCTCTGGGAGCGAACGTTATTAATCCCATATTTCCTTGCCTGCAATGGAGGCTGCATTTTCAGAGCAGTCATGCATTCAGAGTGTGCTCATGTGCCTTAGACTATAGTGTGTTATCCAAATTGAAATGTCACTACTTTAATATCTGATCTTTAGTGCAAACCTTCTTCTCCTAAACAATCTTCTGAGGCTTTGTAGAACTTCAGCAATGGTCCATGGTAGCTTTCCTTGGAATTTGTTTGAAACAAATAGCATATGCAGTGTAGGATAAAGAGGTACAACACTTGTTCTTGGGGTATTTTTTCCCCTCATAACTTTTACAAATAGAATTATAGAACCATTTACATTGGAAAAGATCCTTAAGATCATCAAGTTCAAGCATTAACGTGACACTACAAAGTCCACCACAAATAGTCTTCTCACACTTCTTTAGGTTTGGGTAATCCAGTAAATCTTGTATATTGCATAGGAATTAGTTTTTAATCACATCAAGTTAAGTTTTCAAATTTTAGAGAGGATGAATTTTTTTAATAAATTCTAAAGGTAGGAAATTTGAGGATTACTATTTGCAAACTACTCTGAGTAGAACTACTCAGTATTAAGTGTCTTGTTGAATCAAATCGCAATGTCCCACCATCTTAAACATGAACTTATACCCACTATATTGTTTGGAGTATTTATATATTAAAAAAATCGAATGGAATTATCCTTGATATAAGAATGTAATTAAATAATTACCCTGTGCATCTTTTTAGGAAGTTCTACCTCATTGCAATTGTTGATCAGATAACTGGGCAGTAAATTTTGTTCAGCAGGTTAGCTGATGGGTGGTCTTAAGAATATTAATATTAAGAGATAAAATCAAAGAATAGAAGCAGATAGAATGAAATCAGTTAACCTCCCACTCTGTTTAGAGAAGGATTCTGTTTCACTAGAAGCTGATTTTTTAAAGACCGTGACAGCTTTTGGATGTCTCAACAGGCAGAGTGGGCATAGGTATGACTGACTTCCACAGGTGTTTAGAAAAGCCTTCTGGTTCACCTGAGGTTTTGTATTAAACTTACTGAGAAGTGTAGCAAGGTGTGCCTTTTTAGCACCATTTTAGTGTGTATTTTTCAAACTTAGAGGTTGATATCCAGTATCTGTATTCATATTCCTCCAGTAACAGAAATGGTGTGATTTCAGAGCTTAGCCTAGTCAGCACTGAAAATTAGCTTCAGATTTGTTGGGCCAGCATTCCTTTTAGTTCCTTTTCTGTGAGATGTAACCAATATTTAATATCTATTAAGAGAATTAATTGGCCCCTTCAAAGTTATCTGAAACTTTGGGTGGAAAGTGCTATAAAGGTACAAATGTTGAATGTCAATATTTAATTTTAGAACACAAAATTTGGCCCAGAACTTTTAGGCAAGAGCCAAGAAGAAAGAGAATAGAGACAGGCTAGTTTTAATGGCAATACTCTTAGGGAACATTGTTTTTCTGGTATTAACAGTAGATTTTATGTGCAGGAGGCAGTGTTGACCTGCTATTAGTTTATCTGAATAAAGCATCCCTACAACAATTCTAGTAGCTATTGAGAGCTAATTAGTTAAATCTCCATTTCCATCTATACCTGAGCTTTAGGTTTCTTGGCCAACAATACTGAAAACACTGGAGCATTGAACAGATTTTAACAGAACTCTTGTCACTTGCTCTTGCAAGAGATGTGGAAGTCATAGGGTTTTTGTCTTTTTGCTTCTGGAATCTGGGGCAGCCGTCACTTTTTTAAGTAATGAAGGATATTTCTGAGAGTCTCCAAGACCAGCAAGAGTGAATCCATTTCCTACTAGCTTGAACTGTTACAATAATCTGTTGTATTCTGAGTTACTGCTGAATTATTTATTTTTAGATAGTTGATGTTAAATACACAATCATTGGAATGTTCAGGGGAGGCATAAAGATGTGGAAATACATAATACAAGTGATGGATTTCATTCTTCATATATCAGTGAAATTTTGAGAGTAAAACTTGGCTCAGAAGAGCTCTTGCGTTATTTTTATGTGCATGATTTGATGTGTCTCAAAAAACATGTAAATCTTAATGTTTTAAAAATATTTAAAAGGCTTCAAGCTTTCAAATTCCTGCAGTATCATTTGACATTGGTTATTGGTAAATGAAATGATATTAAATCCCTTCTAATAGGTAAGAACATCTATGATCAATTAAAAAAACCTCGTATGAAATTCATGTGAACTTTGTGGGCTCCTGTTCTCATTGTAGTGGAAATCAGGTTAACATTTGAAGGATAACAGACATATTAGCTTAAAAAAAACCAACAGTCTATCAAATAAAACTGAAATGGTATGGAATGGAATCATAGAATCATTCATAATCATAAGGAAACTTAGTGTCACCTGGTTCCAATCCCCCTGCTGTGGGCAGGGACACCTTCTGCTAGACCAGGTTGCTCAGAACCCTGTCCAGCCTTGCCTGGAACAATTCCAGGGATGGAGCAACCTCAGCTTCTCTGGGCAACCTGTTTCAGTGCCTCACCACCCTTGCAGTTCAGGATTTCCCCCTAATATCTAACCTAAACCTACTTTCCTTCTGTTTGAAACCATAACTGGTTCCTGATTATTGCTACTAAGGCTACAGCCAGTTTCAGTAATTTTCATTCTCATGGGCAAAAATTTCAGTTTCATATTTTTCAGATGTAAAGTATGAGTGTGTATCCTTGAATCCAAAGATTTGTTCATTGTTTTCATGCTGGAAGCAAGCTTTCACAGAGGCTGGGATTAAATAACTGATTTTTGAATGATTTTTGGGTCCATGTTTACCTTGAAATGATTGATCACATCATGCTTTGGTCTAATGAGCTTTTTAATGAATGCAGCATTAGTACTGAAAGAGACCTACAGGGTTCAGTAGTTTAATGAAGATTGTTGGCTGGGCATCAAGAGAATTCAGGTTTCATTCTTAGTCTTAAAATGTGATAAATCTGGCTATCGCTAAAAAAAAAATGGTATGGTGAATACTGTGTCAGTTTTGGAGTACTTTTGTTTCACAATTATTGCTTTCTTAAATATTTATCTAACAGGAAATATTTCTTTCTTGGCCAGATGCCTTTTCTGTAATAGAAAACACTCTGGTGAAAGGCTGAGATGGCTCTGTGTAAAGTGCTGGCTAACTGCCCCTGAGTGGTACACCTCTAGCAAAAGTAAGAACTCTTGGGGCAGATGTTGTTACAAGGCAGGAATTGATTCAGAATCGATGCAATGTTAACTTAGGGCAAGAATGCAGCGTTAACTGGGGAAATTGCAACATAGCTTGACCATTGCTGAATTAATTCTTCTTGTGGGATATTTCATTTGATGTACATCACCTTTTTGTCTGTTTGTGAATGAGTTCAAAGTAATTCTGAAGATTTAAGATATTCTTAAGCTTAGTGGTTGGAGTGAGTCATTTAATATTTTTATACATTTAATTCAATTAATGTGGTTGAATAAGAGATATGTAGTTAAATTAAATAGAAGAGTTGGGGCTATTCAGTCTGGAGAAGCGAAGGCTTCAGGGAGACCTTAAAGCACCTTCCAGTACCTAAAGGGGCTGCAAGAGCGCTGGAGAGGGACTTTTCACAAGGGCATGTAGTGGTGGGACAAAGGGGAGTGGCTTCAAACGGAAAGATGGCAGGTTTAGATTAGATATGAGGAAGGAATTCTTTACTGTCATGGTGCTGAGGCACTGGCACAGGTTGCCCAGGGAATTTGTGGATGCCCCATCCCTGGAAGTGTTCAAGGCCGGGCTGGATGGGGCTCTGAGCAACTTGATCTGGTGGGAGATGTCCCTGCCCATGGCAGGATGACCTTTAAGGTCCCTTCCAACACAAACCATTCTATGATTTCATGACAATCAATCAACATATCAGTGCAGTACTTATTTGGTATCGTATTCAAACTTAGCTTGATAGATAACGTAGCCAAAAGAAGAATTGCTAATCTCATGGATGAATGCAATTCCAAAAATCTCGTTGCGTGTTAAATACATGATTCCCTTTCTGGGAATGTTCATCAGTATCTGCTTAATCACTTCTGCAAGTAAAATGCCAGAATAGCTGCAAAAATAGTTGAAAGTCCTGAGCATAAACACAGTAAATCCATTCCACATCCAAGTTCTTCAGTACAGTATTGTTCTTGATATAATTTCTCTTCTAAAGATAGCATTCAGTGAGTGGGGCCATGCATGGTAGGACACAAACAGTTGAGAGATGAAGGCATTCATGCTAATAGTTGACACAGAAGGGTCACCTTATGCTAAGATTTGGATTCCGATATGAAGGAGTAGACAGTCTTATCCAAGGGCCTGGATAGCTCTGTGCAAACCGGACTCACATCACTTTGTCCGTGGATGAGGAGCTCAGGAAGAGCTAGCAGGAAACTCTTCTCAAAAAAAAAAAAAAAAACAGGAGAGAATTTAATATAATAATAATAATAATGGTAACTACAAAAAATAGAAAGACAAGTTAAAAAGTGGAGCCTTCTCCTGGTAACTCTTCCATGGTCAGAAGAGAATGCAAGGGCTAGCCTTGCTCTGCATTCTTTCCTAGAAATTTTGAAAGGTAGTACAAATGTAGCCCAAGCTCTTATTTTTTCTGGGAAGATCTGTCTTTTGCTGCCAGGGTAGATGCAGTAGGACCTTTTCTTGTACTCAAAATTCATAATTTGTAGCTGGATAAAATTGATAAATCTGTGAAAATCAAGGAGTTTTACACCGTTCCAATAACCAGCTTGGTTATGACTTGCAGAGAGCAAAGCGACATAATGGTCATAACTTGTTTTAGGATGTGGACCTCAATGTTTCCTGGACACAAAATGCTAAATTATGGGGTTTATGAGAAATTATTTTCACATTTTATTTCCGTATTTGAAAAATGTCTGTTTGATTTTCAACTCGGGAGTATGAGTTTCATTCAGAAAGTGTCTTCTGTTAGTGTGACAAGGATGAGTTTCAAAGTCTTAATTTTACTCCTATACGTATTCCACATGCCCTATTAATGAAGTAAATAACATTTATCGATTTATTTTGAGGTTTGAATTAATGATGTGCATGTGTTCAGCTTTTCCTTATATATAGACTCTTCCGATTTTGCCCTTTTTTGGTATTGAAATGATACAAGTAATTAAAAAATAAAAACGACTGAATTGTCACAAGCAAACGAAAGCCTTGTTTTGATCAAGGTACAATGTGTGTGTGTAAACTGTAGCACTTGCTGGTCTGCGTTCCAAGCCTGACGTTGCTTTCTCCACTGGTTGAGCCTCCGGTATTTAAAATGCTCCCTTTTTTTCATCCGTAAAAATGTACCTCCAGCCCATCAAACCATTTCCTTGGGAAGTTGTGGTTCATGACAGCATGACCAAGTCAGTGTTCTAACCTGGAAACGAAAGGCAAGCAGGAGCTGAGCCGTTTGAGAAACATTGGCACGGCCGGGGATTACCCCGTCTCATTTTCCCCAAACCACATTTTTCTGGACTGACGCTTGCAGGGAGAGTCCCCACCCAAGCAGTCCTGCTCCCAGATGAGGTAAAGGAAGCCACCACCAAGCTGGGCTAGGAGCTGTGTTAGGCTGGAAGCCTCTCTTCATTACATCACACCTGGCCGTATTTCAGAGATTAATGAACAGCATCTTGTCAGGTTTAATATATCGCAGTGCTTTAGTTTGCATTGACGATGTAATCATAAATTCCCTGAGCTGTGAACTACACCTTAAGGACTCGCATGGAGTTCTGAGAAGGCAAGAAAAAGAAATGACTAGAGACTACAGAGTGTGCCAGTTTTGAGAAAAACCTGCAGATTTTCTAGGACATTAGGTTTCAAAAGAAGGATTACACACAGACTAAACAGAGTAGAAGTCATAAAAATTTAAAGACATCACGAAAAATAAGATCCTTTTTAGGTATGACAGAATACTAAAGGAAATTTATACTGAATTATGCCACCCAAGCAGACCCATTAATTAATGTAATGAGAAAATATGTTCCATTTCCATGGACCCAAGCGTGTCAGGAAGCATTTGACACTTCTAAAAGGGGGAGAGGTGAAAGCATGCACTTCACCGCTCTTGAAATTCTCAGGTTTTAGCTTATCTATTCACATTCGTGTCTGGGCTGCTGAGGCATTCGAGTATGTACTAATCAAGAGAGAGAAAGAAAAAAGTTACTGTAAGGAACTGATATGTCTAAATGATATAAACACATTCATGCTGTATCGCTTTTAAAGTTGTATCTTGTATCTTTAACAGTGGAGAGAATATCGTATCATATCATAGGAAATCATGAGTGAAAAGAAGCTTTTTATTCTCAAGATATGATTCTGAAAATATTATATATTTGAAACGTTAAAATCCATAAGCAGATGCTCTGTGTTCATTCCAATGGCTTATGCTCCTAAAGCTGGCAAGTAGGACAATTTGCAGGATCAGGAAATAAAAGCCAGGCTTTCAAGGTTGTTCAGACATCAGTTTTCTGTGCAAGGGATTTAAAAAATCGGGTTCTAATTCCTTTTCTCAGAGTTTTATTCCATTCCTGTTCTTAAAACACTCCCCTGCATATTGCTTGGGAATTCTTATGGCCATTCCTTGACAGAAGCAAAGAGAAATTATTAGTTTGAGCCTTCATTTTTTTAGGATGCAAACTCCCCTGGTACACACTCGTTCATTTCCTCTCTGTCATGATCAGATGGCCAGTTGATCTTCAGCATGGGACATTGTAGGCAGCATCTTCTGAAATGGGTCATGTCATTTTTCAGTCTGAGTAGCAATTCCCAGATGTTTTCATCCCTGTTTATTTGAAGAATTGTTGATGGATGGAACTACCCCATGCAGATATATTCTTAATGTGTTGATCAATCTGAGTTCAAGTGAGACACCACTTTAGTATGTCTTAACAAACATGTGTTTTGCACATATATGGCTGATGCTTTAGGATTTTGTAGTTTGCAAATAACTAAAATTTTTATGCATGTCAAATTTTAAGAGTCAATTACGCTTGTGTACATAAGCTTGCACATCTGATACAGCTGAGTCAGTTCTTTGATTTTTTGGATTAAATCTTGTTTCTTTTCACCTAGTGGCAGGAAAGGGGCCTGCAGCTCCCTCTTCTCTTGTGCTGTGCACTTTACATGTCATGTGTGCAAACTGTGCTGGAGCCAAAATAATACTTGAAATATTTGGTCACTGAGAATTAGCAGAAAGAAGGCCAAACCTCCTGCTTTTATGACCACATAAAAAGCAGGAGGTAAATAATATTACCTAACCTGTCTGTGCAGTTGAAAGGCAAGGTACCTAGGGTAACTGTTAAGTCAGAAAGTGCAGGAGAATTTTATGCTTAATTAAAATTGGTGAAAATATTTTGCATAGGCAAAATGCAGTTTATTTACTTCAAACATTATTCTGTATTGCACTGTCATTTTATAGGATTGCTAAACACTACCCTGATTATGTTAATCTCAATATTTGCAACCCAGAGAGTATTAATTTGTTTAAAATTATTTGTCTCTTACAGTTATTGTGGAAAGTTTATCAGCATTGCCTGTTTCTGAGGAGAAACTTACTGAGGAAAATATGCTAATAATCCCATTACAGCTAATTTACAGAGAGTTCTTTCTGAGCAGGTAGCTGTCAAAATAGACAGAGGAAGGAATCTGATTTGCTTTTTATTCTTTATAAAAGGGTTAGGGAGTTCTATTAATTTGAGTGATCATTGTCTGATCTGTGAATGGTTCTACTTAACTGAGCAATGATGCTGAAGAGAAGTCTGGTGCTGTGTCTGTGCTGCATTTCTGAATGAGGTGTCAGTAGGCACTTTAGGACACTGGTTGCAGTTCAAGTAGTCACACAGAGCTTCCCAGGCTCCCCTGAAGTGCTTCCTCGATGCCACCATCAGACTACTGCTCATGCTCAGCCTGACTCAAAGCTCTCTCCCAGGTCTCTGTGCAACTCAGTAGTCACTGAAGACTTCAGCAAAGACACCTTCACTTTCATTTCCTTTTATAAGACAGAAAATGCTTTAGCACTTTATTTTACCTGTTCAAAAGAAGCATGAAAGGATTCATTTAATCTTGCGGCGTTTTAATGTCTCAGTGCCATCATCTGACAAACCTCTTGTTTTGAGCTTTTTGTAGGGGTGCTCATTTGCCAGAGAGCTGAAGCTCAAAACTCGCAGTGCTATCCACATCCTGCACTGAAGGCCAGTGCCGTCTGAACTTGCCTTCCTAGAGACTTTGTTGAACTTCATCAGATTTTAATTGCTCTGTGGGTTTGCATGCTGGCACCACTGAAAGCACAGGCAGAACTCCTATGGATACCAACAGATCTGGATCTACTCTCTGATACTTTTCTGTCAGGTGGATTTTGAAAACCAAAAACTTCTCGCTCTCATGTGGTAATTTTTATGTTGGGGCTGTTTTTTAAGCGGTTCATGTGATAGGCTTTTGCTTTTTCTGTTCAGTCTTCTTGTCCTTGTAAATCACAGAATAGCCTTGGTTGGAAGAGACCTGTAAAGATCACCTAGCCCAACACCCATGCAATGAGCAGAGACATCTTCAACTAGATCAGATTACTCAGAGCCCTGTCCAGCCTGACCTTGAATGTTCCAGGGTTGGACATCCACAACTCCTCCAGGCAAGCTGTGCCAGTGTTTCACCCCGCTCTTTGTGAAACAGTTTCTTCCTTTTATCTCTTCTGAATCAACCCTCCTTCAGTTTAAAACCATCACCCCTTGTTCTATAGCAACAGGCCCTGCTAAAGTTTGTTCCTATTTTTCTTATAGGTCCCCTTCAATTACTCAAAGGCTGCAGCGAGGTCTCCCTGGAACCTTCTTTTTTCCAACAGCTCCAACTCTCTCNAGGGTTGGACATCCACAACTCCTCCAGGCAAGCTGTGCCAGTGTTTCACCCTGCTCTTTGTGAAACAGTTTCTTCCTTTTATCTCTTCTGAATCAACCCTCCTTCAGTTTAAAACCATCACCCCTTGTTCTATAGCAACAGGCCCTGCTAAAGTTTGTTCCTATTTTTCTTATAGGTCCCCTTCAATTACTCAAAGGCTGCAGCGAGGTCTCCCTGGAACCTTCTTTTTTCCAACAGCTCCAACTCTCTCAGCCTTTCCTCATAGGAGAGGTGCATCTAATCCTCTTTGTGGTCCTCCTCTGGACTAGCTCCAGCAGNGCTCTTTGTGAAACAGTTTCTTCCTTTTATCTCTTCTGAATCAACCCTCCTTCAGTTTAAAACCATCACCCCTTGTTCTATAGCAACAGGCCCTGCTAAAGTTTGTTCCTATTTTTCTTATAGGTCTCCTTCAATTACTCAAAGGCTGCAGCGAGGTCTCCCTGGAACCTTCTTTTTTCCAACAGCTCCAACTCTCTCAGCCTTTCCTCATAGGAGAGGTGCATCTAATCCTCTTTGTGGTCCTCCTCTGGACTAGCTCCAGCAGGTCCGTGTCTTTCCTCTGCTGGGGACACCAGCTGGATGCAGTATGCCTGCTCATAAACTGGGGCTTTTATAACTCGTGAAATAGTAATAATTTAGAACATCCCTGACTATTCCCTGTGAACAAATAGTTTGGGTTTTGTCCTTAAATTCTTACAAAACTTCTTGGGAATTCAGAGATGCTCTGCCACAGTGAGGAGTAAGTGAAGAAACGTGGAAAAGGCAGAATTCTCAGTGCTGCCATTGCAAAGAGGCCACTTGGACAAGCAGAGCGGAGAGGCAGAGAAGGGAGCTTGACTCCCCTGCAAGGAGGAGGAACAGGGACACAGAGCTGCTTCCTCAAGTGTGTGTATATAAACTGCTAAGCAGGGCTCATTTAGTGGGCTAATTTACAGTTTCAAATAAGCTTTCTAGGCCAGAAGATTCTGACTCCATCCTTCTCTCACTTCTTTTGATCTACTGTTTTTTATCATTTCTGGCTTCACCGTAGCTTGGATTCAACAAGAAAGACGGCAGTCAAAGCAATTTCTTGGGAAGTAACCAGAAGTTAGATCCACCTCTTTCTGAACTGTAGTGGTGTTCTTATCACAAAACTGGCACCACCACCCATGAAGTTAATTGAAGTGCTGACTATGACTAACTTTTCAGGATTCTCTAAGGTCTCAAGCAACCTTTGGCAGTTGTATGTCTTATTCTGTGTTGCTTTTAGAGGGAGATAATTATCTATCTCCATATTGTTCAGGTGCGTCTGAGGATGTATGCCAGCCAGAAAAACTTTTAGCCATATTAAAAGAAATGTAGTGAGTTCAGGTGCCAGGAAATGTAAGTGGTACTGGAAATTGGGCAGATGGCATCGTTGTTTGGGACTCAGAAGGATCTACAGGCCTGGGACATGCTCTGGGTAGACATCAACAGCAAGTAGCTTGACACCTGCTATCTTCCGGGAGGAAAAGGTGGTCCTAAAGACAAACACAAAGAAACCAAAACAAAGTGATCCTGTCTCATCTGCTTATAACAGACTTTAAGATATTCCATCTGGGGTAATTTTGGGTGAATCTGCAGTCTGAGCAGTCACTGCTGCTTGAGTATTGCGTGAGGGATTTCATTTCCAGGCTAATAGAAGACATGAAGAATTTGCAAGAAAATAAGCTTAGAGAATATTAAAATGCAGTTTATCTGCATACTGAAAATCTGATAATTCCAAAGGCGTTCCATCATAAACAAAAAGCTGTAATTATAAATGCAAAGTAAAGTAAATATGATTCTAATAATTCAGAGGGGCCTCTTAGACACAAATTCGTCTTACTACTAAGGTATTTAAATAAGAAAACCCAGAAAATGCCAGACTGCTGTATTCTTTTGAATAATTTTAATAAGCTAACATGGTAATGAGTTTACTAGTTGCATCCTGTTGCCTATTTAGAATGAAGTCTGTTCAACTCAGTCACTTTACTATCATTTTTTTTCTTGCAGAACCATCTTAAAAACTATCCGAGCCATTCCTTACCTTTCCACTGCTTGTTTGCATCGATCTAGAACCAAATAGCTTTGAGTAAGCGCAGAAATGATGCATGGGGCATTACGCATGTGTGTGTGGCTGCAGGTTTCTGTTACAGATCTAATAAGCAGGAGGTATATGCAGACTGCACACTTATACATCTTGGAAACCTCGGGGTTAGGCTGACATAAGTGCTTTCTGATGGCTTGCTAGGTAAGATCTAGCACGAGCCTCTCTAGGGATGAATTTCTTAAAAAAATAAAAGTGGGTTCGACCACATTTATTTGATATTACATTCATAGGTGTAAAATAGCAGTTTATAGTTTCACTTGTCCGTTTCCCTTGCTCTGGATCTGCCTCCCTGATCAAGAAATTCAATAGCTATTAAAAGCTGCAGCTGTACTAACAGTCTTATGCTTTATAGGAGGCATTTTGCAGCTATTACTGCAGAGCAGGCGTTCTGTGCCAGTACAGATGTTACGTCCACCTTTTTCATAAGCACTTTATCTGCACCATGGGCCTTGCATTTCTAATGTTTGCTTGAAATTGCTAAACACGCCCCGTAGCTGTAATTTATTTGGGCTGGTGTAGTTTAAAGACCTGAAGGCTGTATCTGCACCTGTTCTATTCATCAGACCTGGAAAGCACAAATTCCACTGCATGGGGCTTTGTAGAGTTTGGATCTCTTCTTTAGAAATTTCCTGAACCGAATGCAGCCGTTTGATTCACGTGGACGTTCCCCTTCCCTGGAGTGGAAATAGCTTGTCTATATGTTACAGATTTTCAATTTTCTAATATTGAAAGGAGAACATACCACTTGATCCAAAGGAGGATGGGCATACAACTCCTACGTTCCCTCCCTCAGTCAGCCCTTCTCTGAGTAATGGAATGTACATACACAGTGAAAGGTGAAACGTGTAGAAGCTGCTCCAGTGTTTCCGACTGGCCAGACTCTGCTGGTGTGGTGACACTGGTTTCAGTGTGGAACAATGTGACATTTCTGAGTGTGATGTATGTAAAATGAGCAAGAAGGAAAAGCAACTACTTAACCGGATTCACCTCCTGACAACACCGATGTTAGGGAATTCGTACTAATGTGAGAAAAAAGATGAAGATGACTGAAATATTGACAATATTTGAAATTTTGAATATTGAGCATTGAACCAGTATACGAGTCATTCAACTGTTTTAGCCGAAAATTTGGGAAATCGGACAAAATCCAGGAGTAGTCCTAGCTTTGAAAGAGCAAAAAATAAACAAAAAAAGAACTTAAAAAACCCCCAGAAACCACCCCAAACCAAGCAAACAAGAAAGCCACTGTTCAGTGAGGTTTTCCAAAACCAAAGCTATGTCCCACTTTGCCCAGTTCTGCCAGAGATGTATGTCATCTGTAGACATGTCATCAAATATGACTCAAACCAACCCTTCCCCCAAAATAAATAAATGCAACCACATAGACCGAAATGATTCCTTGGCATTTTAAAGATTCTACCCTACTTACTTGTGGTGCATTTTTAATTTAGAGTTAAACCAGGGGCTGATCCCTTACTTAGTGTTTTTGTTAAAATAACAAAAAAGCACTTGTGCCATAATCAGTCTTGTTAGAAATTTGGGAATATGTTGTGAGTGTAGTGCAATGGAATGGAGAAGCAGCACATCTACAGGAAAACAAATAAAGCACAGAAGACTTAGAGAACAGAGCTGTATGTGCAAATAAAGGGAAGGCAATAAATGGCAGAAGATTATGCAAAGTATGTATTTTGGGAATAGTGATTAAATACTGAATCAAACATATTACTAGTAACCGCATTACTAAAATGAAATGCTCCTGAATTGTGCATTTAGGCTTTGAATTCCTTTTGAAAGTTCTGATGACTTTTGACAAGCCACACCAGCCTTGTTCAAGAGGCCAAGGATACGTCCCTTGGCTCATCCAAATGCGGAGCAGAATGTGGCCCTTCAGCTTTAGGATACTCTCAGAAGCTCTACGTAGAATTACAGTCTTGCTGTACACAGCTGAGTGTATATAATTCTTTAAGTAAAATTCATGTCTTATGTGTTGTAAAAGGAATGAAAGGTAGCTGTTAATTCCAAAGCTTATAAATATGTCAGTGGGTTTTCATAATGTCTTAATAAATTACAAGAACAAACTCAGTGACTCATGATGTCACCAGAACTACATGCTGCACTGTATTCATTGAAATTATGTACTATACCTCACAGAATTCTTTTACTTTCTGCATGAATGTATAGGCCCCACTAAAAAAATCAAAACAATCCTCCTGGATTTCTTCATTTTTTTTAATTTGCCATCTTTCAGTTGCTTTCTTTTTCTGACCCCTTCTTCAAATGAAGAAAATGTAAAAGAACATTGCTGCAAATGCTGTATTTATTCATTGAAAAGCTGAAGTAAAATACAGTTTCCAAATATCCTCAGATTTGGGTGAAGTTCAACTTTTCCTTGGATCCTAGTTTTCTGGCTGGCCACCAGCCCGTATCACTAATGGTATAACTAGCTGAAAAATGAAAAAACAATTTCATGAAAATTTCAAGATTATTTTGGCTTAGATCTGAAACGCAAAGACAGCATCAATATCGTAGTTGGTAATGCTTCACTCTTTAGCCTGAAAAATAAACACAGGACAGGCTAAAGCCTTCAGGTAAGCTAAACGTGTAAGACTGATTCAACAGCCTCTCAAAACCACCCAAGTAAACTCAGTGTGTGAAGAAGCCCTTGGCTCTTCAGTGCTCCCTGTCCAAGCTGGTTTTGCTCTCCAGATACAAGCTGGAAGTGCTGTTTGCATTTAAGTGTTGCGATGAATTGTTCTCTTCCATCAAGCAACTACAGTGAGTTGATATATGGAGTTGGCCCTGCTGCCACATTTGTGCTTGGGTGTTGAGCTCGATGGAACAGAACCTGTTACTTAAGGTGGGGAGAAAAGGAAAGAATTCCACGCTGTATCCATTTCTTAGGGCCCTTGTTTAAATCACGGGAAATGCTGATTTGATGACATGCTTCTCTGAAGATATTAAATAAACAAAACACATAAAGGACCCCAATGTTTCTCCCATCAGTACTGAACTAATTCTCCAAGATACCTGTACACGAAATCCCCTTGTTCCAGCTGCACGTCCACTCCTGTATTGCTTGCAATGAAACAGGTATCTTTTCAATATGGATGTCTTAATTTTCTATCCAGGAAACCCCGCTCCGAACTTCCCATTCCAAAAATAATAGCAGTGTTCAGTCACATTTTATGAAAGCATCTTAGAATTTATATAAATAAAACTAGTGTACATTTCAAAGAATATATAAAATGCTGGCGTTTTGTTTTTGCTGCAGGATCAAAGAGCCGATGAAAATTAAAATTTCATGAACTTTAAATTATGCATTTAGTCATAAAAAAATATTAAAACAAAAAAAATTTAAAGCAGCAGGTGTACCTTATATAGTAAGATAAAGTTTAATATATTTTATTAGCTTAAGGGACACAGAATAACTATCTATCCAGAACTTCAGGCATGCATTTACATAAATATATTAAATTAAGAAAAGCAATTATACACTTAAACATCCTTTTGTCTAAAAAAATCATTAAATCCACAGATTAACAATAAATCCAACTCTATGTATTTATCACTTCCAGATACAACTGTTCCATTTCTCAGATATTACACAAATACATTTGTTAGAATTTATATGCATTATACATATATTATATATTACATAATAGTGTGTATACATACATGGTGTTCAATAATATAATAATAATTTGTAGTTTTTATAGCACTTTTCATTTGAAGAGCTCAAAGCGCTTTACAAGGGCTGATTTGACTAATTTTCAGATGGAAAGTGGAGGCACAAAGATGCAATTATTTGGGGATATATAGAATTTGTGACAAACTGAATTCTCTTGGTGTGAACTTCAGTCCTGCTGTCTCCTTAAAAAGAAATGCACATATAGCTTATGTAGTCTGTGTAGGGAGACTTGCAAAGACTTGCAAGGTCTCAAACCAAGAAAGCACTTAATCATATTAATAATGTTAAGCACATGACTTCAGTGAGACTCATATGCTTAAAATTACTTGTGTGCTCCCAGTGCTCTGCTAGATTGGTGCCTATGTATGTGTAGTAGTATAATACAGTTTATAGAAGATACTTAAACCTAGTTTGAATGATATTTTCTAAGCTATTTCCTCACATTTCAAATGTACATACAGTACCTGACAGCTACTATAAAATAAAACTAATTGAACGGGGGAATGTCACAACAGTAATGCTCTCAAGTGACCAAAGTTGGTTATTTCCTTTTCTGCTTGGCTCCCATTACAATCTAATTGTCCTCAAAGGGGAATTGAAGTTTTAATTCTGCAGTAAGTTCTGTGGGGGACAGCTAATAGCATTTCTGGGTAATTCACAGGGTAGGGTTACTGCTTCTGGTATTAATGGAGATCACTACAAGACACATCTGGTGGCTTAATACCATGTGGTTTCTGATCTCACTATATCTTGATATGGATTAAGTTTATTCTGCACACCAGTTTTGACTGGCTAGAACATTTTCTTTTTAGCAGCTCCTCCTAGGAACATTCAGGAAATGGGATTGTTTGTTACTGCCTTGTGATGCAACACCCTTTTACCCTGCAGTAAAATGTATCCTATAGAAAAAGAAACCAAACCATCTCCAAAACCCCCACCTCTCTCTGCCTCCTTTCCAAGAATACTGTGAACACAGCCATTGTGGATATTCACATGCTTTAGCTGGCGCCTCCTGTCTGAAATTTCCCGGGAATTTAAGCAGTTTTTCATTTAAAATATTTTTTACTTTTTTACTTTTGTTTCCTTTGCAAAATGAAAATAAATAGGAAAATCTCTTAGACCACACTATATGATACATTGGACCCTATTGATAACTTGTAAGAGATGGAAAGTCAGGGTTTTTATCAGTAGAAATAAAACTCTTCTCCAATAATGTGGCTTGCTTCTGTGCAATAATTTGACATTTTTGTTTATGCAAGTCTGTCGGTGGTACAGTAGACAATAGATAAAGACACACATGATATGGATATTACACAGAATACTAAATGTTTTTGAATTTCTGTGGCATGAAATGATGGCTAGATGATATCTTTCCAGTACTGAGAGCTCTGGTAAGGAGGTGTGTCACTTGGCTTTGTGCAATTGTGAAGAAAAATTTTCTCTGGAAGCCTATGGGAGTTTTCTTTAGGTTATGGAACATAACAATCCTTTGCTAATATATAAACCAAATAGCAATTATTAATAACTCATGAGTGAACTGAAGGAAACAGGTGGATGTGTCAGCTGCCCCATTCATCCTATAGAATAGGAACATTTCTCTTTTCCCAGAAATGGCATTAGAAACACTGCCCGATTAGTCAGTGTAAATCCACACAGGATTCATTGCTGGGCTAAGATTTTTTGGATGTTAAAAACAGTGTAGAGCACAATAAATTCTGTATGCAGAGCTGGCCCTGAAATCAGCGAGAACAGAGGCAAGCAGCAAACCTCTGTGTAGGACACATCTGTAGAGTGTTTGTCCCACCCTGTCATTGCTTGTGCCTTTCATGTCAGTATGGAGGACTCTCAGCACTTTCAGTCTTGCTAGGCTTATTAGTGAGGGTGACAACAACACCACCTTTGGATCAGGATGTAGTCTTGGTTGAATTATTAGAACATCCCTGCTAAATACAGGAAAAAATGGTTTGGAAGGAGGACTGGGTATGCTTTGTGTGGCTTTATGCAGGGCTGAACCTGCAGTCTTATTCTGGCCAACATTGGTCTAATGACTGGAGGGGCAGACACAGAGAGGTCATGTGTGCACCGATGTCTGAAGTTAAGATCTTCTGCCAGCTAAGTGGATATCTTTTAAAGACTTAATCCTATAACTGATGAAGTCAAGAAGAGATTTTCAGTTGACATCAATGGACTTGGAGTCAGGCCCTCAAAGATTAAAGTAATCCTGCACTAAGCTTTCAGGTGGCTTCTGATTTCACACCTCTATCCCAAAAAGTACGTGTCTTCACTGAATTACTCTCTAGTTGAAAACAACAAACTTTTCAGCAAAACAGTCTTTTTTCAGTATTTCTAAAACATTTTGTCCTGAAACTACTTATGGAAATATTTGTCAGGTTTTTTTTGTAGACAGAACCCAGATTATTTGGTACAAATGTTCTTCAAATTTGAATTGGAATAAATGTAAGGGTTGGTTGTAGTTTTGATGAAAATGTTACTTTTTTTAAATTGCAAAATATTAGTGATTTTTTTAATATTGCAAAATGGGAAAAGTTAGTTTTTATTTACTCCTTGACTTTCTTCTGGTTTTTTGTTTGTTTATTTTATGACACAAAGATCACCTTTTGAGTTGGACAGAAGATCAAAATGGCATAATTCCTAATTAAACTGATGCACAGATAAACTAAAGAACAGTGAATTAAAATGCATTAATGTCTTTGAAAGAATTTACTTCATTAAAGAAAAATAAGCAGAGCGGGATATCCTCAGACTTGTTTTTTTCCACCTAGACCTGTTCTTGTAAATGCCTATTTCATGGATGCAAGTAGAATTACATGACATTTTCATCGTAGTGGGATTTTACACTTGTGAAACTACTTGTTCATATTTTCAGAATCTCGATTTTGCATAATTCTACATGAAAAGTTCCTTGTTTCTGACCCCAAAGCATAGGAAGTGTATACTGAAAAGCAACATTTCATACTCCCAAGAATATAATTATGCTTTTCAACTGAGACATCTAATCATTGGTAACTTTCTGATGAGCACAGTGACTGTGAAGTGGCAAAGTGATTTCCCCCTTCTTCAAGCTTCAGTCTATGGGTGGCTGAACTTGTCAGCCTGAGGCTGAGCTCTCTGAGGCTGGTCCTCCTGAATGTAAATATCCAGCTAAGACACAACATTAGAAGTCACCGTAAAATAACCAAGTTCTGTGGAAAGATCAAAAGATAAAAGCCTCAGCCTGCCTGGAAGTTTTTTTTTTTTTGATGCACAAAAAAAATAATAAGCATCACCTGCAGCAACCAGGGATTATTGATGTTTGCTGTGGTTCTGGAAAGGAAGGAGCTGCAAGGCCAAATGGGGAGAAGTGAATGAAAGAAGGAGACAAACAGAGGTGTCATGTTGGTGATAGAGAATTTGTAGCCTTATTTATAACCAATTTACAATTTGTTTGCATGAAATAGAATAACCTGTGAGGATTTAAAGGTACAAAGGGTTTGCATCTGTGTCCCTGGGTGTTAACAGAAGGAATTTATTCCCAGAGGGGGAGGGTTTGAGTTAATATTTCTTATTGGACGCATTAGAAAAATGAGTTTACTGTGTTTCTGAAGTGGAGTGAAACAATTTGGAGCTGATTTTACATAACATCTTTTTGTCTTCCTACTTATCTATGGTTAGTAAAGATGTTTCTCCTTATAGCCCAATAATATGCCTTCTTTCTGATCAGTGGCATTTCAAAAGAGGAAAAGGAAAGTTTTCTGTTCCAAAATAGTCAAAAGAGGTTTAAAACCAGCACCTCAGAAACAGAGTTCTGTTTCTTGCAACAGGTATGTTTGTTCCCTTTTAACAGAAGAAAGCCTGAAAGAATGCTGGAAATGTACAATGTGTTGGGAACAGAGAGGCAGTATCTCCGAATAAAGGAAGAAATGAATGGAATAAAAGATTAGGAGAGAGAGACACACAGAGACAGAGACAACTTGAGCACATACATAAAATCCCTTCTGGAGGCCCTTATCTAATTGCCTCATTTATCTAGTTTCATTTATAAGCTCAGTTTTATTCTGGGACACTCTCGGAGGTTGTGTGAGAATGGCTGCAGAATGACCTAACTGGCAACAGGCTTTCTACAGACCCTTTTTTTTTCTTTTTTTTTTTGTATGCCAATTCTCAGGGCAATTACTGCAGTTGCCCTTTTTATATCAGCATCTTGGGTGGCTAGGCCTGGGGTTTGCTCACTCTTTTTAATAGTATAATTTCTTTTGATAAATAAGCAGCTAGGACTTTTTGTGTCTTTTTTTTTCCTTCTTTTTATTTTTTTTTTTTTTTTTGAGAATGCTTCTTTTCCACTGGGACTTGCTATGTACATGTGGGCTTAAACGCAGATGCTTTCTTTCACATGATATAAAAGATGATTTAAAAATGAATCAAAACACAAACTATCTCCCCTTTCCCTCTACTCTTCATTTAGGTGACTTCTTAGTTCTGAAGTTTTGATGGAATGACTCAAAGAGATTTTTTTTTTTTTAAATAAAATAAACTGAAGTATTTTGCTTAAATTTTGAAAGTGATTTTCTGGGTGTAGCACAGCTGATATAAGTTTTTGTCATTGATTTGAATGAGGCCTGGATTTAATTCTTAGCTCTTACTGGAGTTTTATTTTCTGATTTCACTAGTAAGCTAAATTATCTTTATTATTAAGATCAAAATCTAAGATCATTGTTATCCCTTCTCTGCGGGGCTATGGCATATATATTATTGTCAATCTTCAATTTAGGTGCCATCTGTGGTATTTTTTAAGGAACTAAGCAGTGAGAAAAGAACTATCACATCTCCCCAGCTGGTTGTTGAAAATAATGTGTCACAGTGGAGTTAAAGTTGGATTTATTTTTAAATATATTTCATTGAAGAAAGCGTTAAAGATGTTATCTCTGTCAGATATTTAAACATTGCTAAAATACTTCAGCGACTTTCTTGCTTTGCTGATTATGAAGAGTGTAATAAACCCGCGCTATGTGACAGATTTAGACAGCTGGCTCATTCATGAGAAGTTCACATTTTTGTCACCCACGTTGAATAAGGAAAGATTAGATGCTAAGGTCAATTTACAAAACTGGTTGTCAGGACATTTTTTAATTGTAAAACTTTTTGTGATGGAATTCGGGGGAAAGACTAAAGGCAGAAAGCAGCGGAGACAAAGAGCTGCTATTAACCTACAGATGCTACCACAGGGTTCATTTTAAGATTGGTCACACTGCTTAGCCAATGAAGTGTTCGTGTGACTATAAGGGACCACCCTTTTCTGGGGTGAGAGGGCAATTTGGTCTTCATGCTCATTTAATCCCAAGATGTCTTTCAATGGACTGCCAGTTGAATCTACATTGTGCAAAATTATGCATGCACTTTTTAATGCAGACCATTGTTCTCCGAGCGCTTAAGCAAGATTTCTCAACCAATTTCCATTTGGCATGAGGTCACTCGAAACCCGGGCAAACATATATGGAAGGCAAATGTAATTTTCTGTTCCTCTGAGCTGGAATGGGTGAGACACAGAAATGCAAGGATCGGCCATTCTGTAATTTCAGGTTTGATACTTGCTAAATGAGGACTGACCCATTTCTGTAAAGGAAAATTTGTTCATGTCGCTGCCCTGGAGAGATCATTTTGCTACTGGAGAGTAATAAGGCTAAAGTCTTTTAGATCTTGGTGACTATAGGGTTGTCAATCGTTGATGCGTGAGCAGCTGCTGATAAGGACCACAGGATGCGCACACTGTGGCTATTTCGTTTCCTTTTCTTAGGCAGGGTTTTATAAAAGCCAGGTAGTGCAAAAGAAACCTGATAGCTGGTGAGTAGTGAGCAAATAAACTGCCAGTAAGGCCCTAGAGCTGGAGGCAAGGGGGCACCAGTCCTGCAGATACATGTAATTAGACTATGAATACCTCAGAAAACCTGACTACAGCATGTACACCTTATTTATTGATACATTTACAAAGACTCAATTTTCTGTTAGCTCTTGAAGGAACATTTACATTTAGAACCACATTTGGCAAGAATCTCTACGCGATTTGGACAAGTGACATCGTGCAGGGGCAACACGTGCTCGTGTGAGCTCCCGTCCGGTGTGACATTGGCAGAGTCTGCTTGGATCAAACCTCACACTGTCCTGCCACAGTGAAAAGCACTTTATGGACACTTTTCACTCACGCTGAAATTTGATTGTGGTTGGTTTTTTCTCATCTGTAGTAAATGGACACAAGCTGACACAAGGATACGCGTCTAGATTAGATCCACAACACATTAAGGTGTGTGTGTTTGCTCTCTCTTTCCCCGTCTTTCCAATTAAGTTGGTGAAAAACGTAACTTTAGTATTTTACAGGACATGGTAAAGCTGTCTCATCTAGGTGATGTCTATATTATAAAAATAAAATAATATAATATAAATATGTAACATGAACCCAGCGCCCACCGTTAAATAAAATATATGATAAAAAGCAGACCTTCTAGGATGACTGGTTTTGAAATATGCGAATATAATTTAATTATTAAACACTTGAAACAATCTTGATATTAAGCTGCGATAACCAGATTTTTGCATCTATGCTAGATAAAGAAATGCGTAACATTCTGTAATAGAGTTACATTGATGAAAGTGAAGGTTACAGTCTTACAATGAATTGCCTAGATAGGAATGCATGAAGCAGATCGGAAATATTGTCTCATGATGTAGTTCAGTTCACCTTAGAAACTGTTCCAACTGGATTTTATTAAGTCCAGCAGTTTATACAGCGGTGTTTGAAAACTACTTTCTCACTGCTCTAATCAGATAGGTACAGACACGAGATTTCTGCCGTGTCAGAGAATCCATTAAGACACCGTGGAAGTCCTGTGACGAAAATGTGTTTTACAGTGGAATTGCTTTGTAAACTATTTCTCATGAAGAAATAAATATTAAAAAAAGATTCCACTCTCTGTAAAACCGTGTTCGTGATGGCGCGTGCGTGCGTATGTGTGCACATGTTGGACATGGGGACGTCTGTGGAGACGTACAGGGGCATTCACACACATACGAGGAGTTTTTCTGCACATCTGTGGATATTATACTTAAATTAATAAAGTCAATCGGATCACCGGTATTTGTTGCAGGATAACAGTCCTTTAAAAATGACAGGAATTCAAAACAAATGCCCGTTGAAAGTGTAGTTTCCAAACAGTCCCAGAAACTATACAATGTAGCTGGTTAGATCCAGCAAATAGGATGTCATGTCTAGGATCTGATCAAGAATACCTGCCCTTGTCACTCTTCGGATGTTTCTATCCACTTGTTCACACTGGGGGCCGAGATAGCCTTTTTTACATAAGCATTTATTAGGCCTTACACAGACACCTCCATGTCGACAGGCTGGGTCACATTTTGCTGTGGGTAAAATAAAAAAAAAAAAAGGGATTTTCTAATTTGTTTAGAACATCACAAACCAAAAAGATACAGTTAGACATTCATTAAGAGCTTTTCTAGCCTTGTAGAGACAAAGCATATAAATGAAAAACAAAATTGAAAGAATGAAATGTTAGAAGTTTTGAAAGCATATTTTTTTAAGTTTTAAAATATTAGAGGGGAGAAGTAATTCTGACATCACTAAACTCAAGTAACAGCTTTTTTAAAATGTCCAATTCCCATATTCAGTTTTAATCTTGGAGTGAATAGAGAGCCCATTTCCAAAGACTTCAGGCTCCGCATATCTCATAATTTGAAAACGAGATATACAGCACATCTGGATCTAGACCAGTGGTGGTCTGCCTCATTGCATGTCTTATGGTGGCATCCCCGAGAGGTCTGAGGGTGGTGGGGCATTTTAGCCCCTGGCCATCTCCGAGAGTTCTGCACTGCAGTCTGTCCTTAGCAGAGCAGACTAAAGCTGACCAGAGATGCACTGCCTGGGACCAGGACTGAATTCCGTTTAGAGCAAAAAGAGCCAGAGTATTTTTTCAACAGTTTTTATCATTTAGAGGTTTCAAAGTTTCCCCCTCTCTCTTTAGCAGGTGCCTGATGAATTACCTAGGGAGTTCTAGGTTACTCAGCTTGCTTCAGCTTTTCAAACGTAACTGCTCTTTGAAACTGTAGCCAGTGTCAGCAAAACTCATAATAACTTAAGCTGTGGAAGTATTTTCTCCTGAGGTAGAGTCACAGCACTGTGTTGCATATTATCTTTCTTTTTTTCTTTTTTTTTTTTTTTTCAGGCGTTATGCTGTTTAATGTTATCTATTCAAATAAACTATAATATTGATTTACAGATATTTATAATACATGATATAAATTCAGGTTTCTTGATTTTATCTATGAGTTTCTCAATGACACTAGAACAAAACTGATACCTCGTATGCTAATTTTCTTATTTAATAGTAGCTTGAGATCCAGCTTAGGACATCTCTGTTATATGTTGTGTGGGATACAGGGAAAAAAGCTCCTTAGTCTACATATTTTCTGTAGCTTTCTTGTCCGTTGTGTCTATCAAATTATCTAGCATAAATCTGTATTTTTTTACTTTAAGTTCCACTTGGAGAAAGGCTGTAGAATGGACCCCATTCTCTAAATTAGGAAGCTCTGGCTGACAAGTGAGGACAGTTGAAGTTGTGCTATTTGGCCAGATTACCCCATCCATTTCTTCAGCCTGTTTTTGTTGCAGGGTTGTGCGATGGTCAGCTCATGAATCTTGCCCTGAGATACATAATTCGGGATTTCTCTCACTTGATTTCATTCCAAAGTCACTCTTGTTCACCACCAAGAACCTGGAGGTTACTGAAATTTACACTCGAGGCTATAAGGACTTCATCCCTGACCCTGCTTCCCCAGGGCCCTCCTGAGTGCCCTTCCAACCTGGGTTATCCCTGGGATCCTTGCTTTATCCCTGCCTCTCCTCCGAGTTCTACTGCCATTACATTATACAGCTCAGACATAACCACAGCCTCTGTGAGACACTGTGGCACTCCAGGTTCATTCACCTCACCCCAACATCTGCTTTGATCACAGCCACTTTTTCAAGTGACTTTGAAAAGCTAAGAGACCAAGATAGGAGTTAATGAAATCCCTGTAGTAAGGGATCACAATAGTGTTCCTTCCTGACAAGGTACCCCGTTTGACACTGGCAGTGATAATACTGCAAGTGAACGTTGAATGTCCAAACAAAGAAGATGCATTGACTGCACTTCCTTTCATTTTAAACTCTTGGTGGAAAAAAAATAAGAATACTGTTGTCTGTCATATTTATGCTATTAGTTGCATTCTGTACTTGTTCATATTGCATTAGATGTTTTAGTGGTTGCATTCATCTAAAGACTTATTGGTCTCCTACAACTCTCGAGATCAGAATTTCTTTAGTGTTGTCTCCGAACTGACGATCAATATATTGGCCAACATACACTGAAAATTTCGGAGCAAGTAATTAAAAGCAAATTATGACGTGTCACTGCTTTTCCCACTTGTTGCTCTGAATCTATATACAAACCAGTTCTGCAGAACTCTCCTTCCCAGCCTTGATTACAGCAGCATTTTCCTGTGGGAGTGCAGTGCCCATTCCGACAGTGCCTTGAGCATTCAGATGTCAGTATCTGTGCAGGCTGAGCTGTTCTTTTGCATTCTTCAGGGACTAAAGGCCTGGAAAAAAACATACAAACCAAGCAAGCAGTTAAAAGTGGGGTCAAGGAGAAACACTTTGGTGTGTTTTTTTTTTTTTTTTTTTTTTAAAGGCCTGATTCTCTGTTATGGTACAAACAGTGGGAGAAATTGTGTGCTGAGGGGATTGCTTTTTTCCTCAGGAAAACCAATAAGCATAGAAACGATACATTACGTTACAGAAAAATACAGTGCTGTTTGCTATTATTTCATATAATGCCTTCAGAGATCTTCTACACGATTAAACAATAGTCCTTGAGAATTCCTGAACCATGAACCTGGCAAAATCAGCCTTCTGAAGAGCTTATCAGAGGCAGCATCTGATGGTGTCTTTTTGCATGTCTAGTTTATTTAGATTTCCCCACTGTACGCTGGGAAGAGTAACCTGAAAAGTGTTATGTCACGCATTATGGCACGTATAATGTTGCAACAGTATTGCCTCTGCCTACAAATCCAGTTTTACACTGCTGGCTTTTTGCTTTCATGTTTTCATGGAATCATATTTGGATTATGCATTTCAGATGCTTATTTAAGCATCTCAACATCTTTTTCACTATGAAAGTGGCCATGCACTTGCACAGGTTGCCCAGACATTTACGGAGTCTCCATCACTGGGCACACTCAGGATCTGTCTGGACGAGGTCCTGGGAAACTGGAAATCCTGGGTAGGATTGCCACAAGGCTACAGGTTCCCAGTAGAGATGCTGTGTTTTGTCTCTGCTGTAGGTTTCGTTGCACAGGAATAAGTTTAGAAAAGAACGTCAGGATCTCCCAAGTGATCTAATCAAGTAATTGAATAGGAGCATCACGGCAAATTAAGTTAATCAGTGACAAATACAAAATTGCTCCTTCTCAAGGAAATAATCTGAACTACTGCCATGCATTCTTAAGCTTGAAATTTGCAGGACAAAGATAGTTTTTTGGAGAGCTTGGAGAAACCCTGGCTAAGTGTCCAGATAGAATTGAAACAAACAAAACCAATCTTGTGTTAGAATAGGATAGGATAGGATAGGATAGAATAGAATAGAATAGAATAGAATAGAATAGAATAGAATAGAATAGAATAGAATAGAATAGAATAGAATAGAATAGAATAGAATAGAATAGAATAGAACAGAATGTTCATAATACTGACATCAGTATTACACCCCCAATTATATGCAAATAGGTGGAATAGCTATTTGTGCACTGATTACCCTGTCAAATATTAAAACCCTAGACTGATACTCCTGTGTGAAGAAACAGATCATTTTTGGAGTCTGAGAAAAAAATGGGCATGGTGGAGGTGCAGAAAATTGTGACACAAAAAAAAAAAAAAAGAGGAGGAAAATTTGGCATTCTTGTTTATTTCCCATTTCAACATCAGAATAAATATCAAGGGGAAAAATTAAGCTAAAGAAAATAAAATTAGCTAGCTGAACTCATGGCTTCTAAGGTATCAATGAAGCCCATGTTCTAGTAGAATTTTAAAAAGATATTTCTATGAACAATGGGGCCATTCAAAGTAATATTAGATAGGGCAAAAATAATTTCAAAGAAAAATAAGCATTCATACCTAATGTCATCAAAGTGCCTCACTAGCTGACTGGGCTTGCTTTTCCCCTTCCCATTTTGGCATGCAGCTCGTTAATGGTACATTACAGGGTTTCTTGCATTTGTCTTTGAAAAAAGAGTCATAGAGTACAGGCTCACTGGTTTGTTTCACCCCAGCACTTTCTCTGCTCCATCTTAATTACTACCATGATTATTTCAACATCCATACAGAGGCACTGGTTCCCCAAAGATGTTAAGGACAGAAAGAATGTGTAGATGAATCTTCAGCGTAGCACTAAGTTCTGATTTCCAAACCATTTCTGAGAATCGCTGAAGGTCCTGGATTATTTAAGGGCTTTGAAACATGTTTTGACACCTTTGGTACAGCATATTTGAAACCCTTTCAGTTTTAGTATTTACGTATTTCCACAGCTGTCTTTTAAATATAATGCATTATTTTTTTGACCTGTAAGGAATTCCAGTTCTGTAGTAATGAGTGTATTACATATGATCTGGTTCAGAAAGTTCCTACACTTAAAAATTATATGCAATATTCAAAGGCAATGCTAGTTTGGAAAGCGTTCTACAAAATTATATGATTTTCTGTGGAGACTTGTTCATATTTAAAGCAAAAAGATCTGTTTTCTTATTCCTACATCTGGGAAACAAAATAAATCTATATTTGGGATGATTTCTTTATAGCCAGCTGCATAGGAGGCAAGAATCTTTCTTCATCTGTCACTGTTAAAGCCCATTTATTTGAAGTTGCTTCAAACGGGAGTATTTTTTTTTCTTGCTCAAACACATGTACAGTGCTGTGTTTAG
Source organism: Sclerurus mexicanus (assembly GCA_013396755.1). Taxonomy (NCBI): domain Eukaryota; kingdom Metazoa; phylum Chordata; class Aves; order Passeriformes; family Furnariidae; genus Sclerurus; species Sclerurus mexicanus. The sequence goes on from VWZF01002109.1 coordinate 675,298, forward strand.
CAGGAAGTATAACCTCAGGCTCCTGGAGCATCTCTTGGGAAAGAGATCCAGTGGCATATCTTCAGCAAAGAATGACCTCATAAGTCACAAAGATATTTTATTTGTAAAGATAATGATTTATTTTGTTATGAGGTGTAAAGTATCTATGATAATGCTGGAATATGCGGTTCTTTTTGTATGTAATTAGAAAAGCAGAAATCACACTTTTCCTGTATCCAGAAAAGTATGGCTGGTCACTTTTACAATTTAAATTTTTCTACTCCTCTTGGTACTTGTGAATATAACCTTGCCTTTTATTCTACCATCAATCAATAACTTGTACTCATCAGCCTTGGATAATATTTATTAATGGTGGGGCGGAGTAGAAACAAAGATGGAAAAAATTCCGGCTGGCAGAGTGCCTTAGGAGAAGAGGAATACAAGTGCAGCTGCAGCAGAATCCTTCTGGTGTGTGAGAATGGCTGGCTTGCCTTCGCTGTGCTCTGGGAAAAGCCACACTGCTTTCTCAGGATTCCAGTGCCGTCGTGGGACCAACACGTGTCCGGAGAAAGTCTCTGCTCCACGCTACTCCCACTTGGCATTCTAAAGGCTCGAAAGGGGTGGAAATTTTCAGTCTCAGCGCAAGCCGAACTGAATTTCACGAAGATAACGTGAGCCTCGAAACCGACTGCTGGGACTTGATCTTTCCTGCACTTAGAGGAGCCTATGATTTTGTTTATATAACTAGTGCTTCGCTGTGTCTCCTGACGTGGAAAACGGAGGGGGAATAGATGGAGCCACACTGCGGGCTGGAGAGAATTTTTTTTCCTTGTACTCCTCAATCTATAAAACTCTAAAGGGTACAGCTTGATTACTCTCACAGTAAGCGCTATTCGGTCCGCAGAAAGTCAGCCAAAAATGTAGCTGATAATGACTATTTATATGGTCTGTACAATTCCAGTTATCTTAAAGAGCTGTTCATATATACAGTACAGTACAGTATATCTTGCTTGTTAAAACAGGCTTTCATGAAACTGTATAACAAGTCTAAATGTATGGAACATGGAGGAAAAGCTGGGCTGGGGCCCTCGCTGGATCCCTTCGCTGACGTGTGCAGTGAGCTGGGAATTCTTGACCGTACCATGAGGAAAACAATTTTTGCTGCCTTACCGTAGCTGGTTTAAGAAAGTAGCCTCTACTGTTAGTTTAGAGGCGTATAAAAGTCTAACCTGCTTTAAGAGATTAAAACTCATCCCGGTGTTGCTCAGGACTTCGTGCTTTCTTTAGTGCATCTCTTCACAGCTCCACTAAATGCACAGAGCGATTTAATTGCTGGACGTGCTATCTGTAACTCAGATGTACATAAATCAATGCAAATGGAGGGCCAAATTCAGCAGGAAAACAGTGGTACTAACAGAAAGAAATTCCTCCACTGTGCTTTTGACACAATATCAAAAATCCCTACCTCTCCTCTAAAGTGAGAAAACCCCCCCCACCCCAGACAAAATGCCTGGATGTGCAGATTCAAACAAGAGACCCTGCCACAGAAATCCTGAGTGTGGTACGAAGTATATGGAATGTTATGCTTCAATTACCTGCGCAGCAGATATTAGGTATTAGAATGATGCTTAGGTGTATCACCGAAATTTGTGCATTAGTTATTGGGTTTTTTTTTTCCTTTATAAGGGAAAATGTCAAGAAAAAATAATTTTGTTTCACTCCTTGTCATAGGCTAAATTTACTGCTTGTCATAGAATAAATATAGCATCTCTTCAGGTACAGCTTCTAAAATTAAAAAGTATACCTTTAGTCCTGGGAGAGATGCCAAAAGCTCGTTACTTGTCTCCAGATTTACTACATGGGAATAATGTGGAAAAAACTCATGGCTTTTAAGATTTAAACTCAGCAGCATATCAAATTTATTCTTATATGGTATACTTGTTCATGACCTCTAGTCTTAAGAAATTCTGTCATGTTTGAAAACTAGTCCCTAGTGAAGCCTGTATCAATGTTAATAGCTAAGAGGTCAATGCAACTGCTAAACAGTTTGTATTACTGTCAGGGTGGTCATGAAAACAACACCTGCTGCATGAGCACTTGGCAGCTGGGTCAACAGGCACTGTGGGAATTTATCAATTTAGGGGGCCACTTGCATAACACTTTGACTGATGAATTGGGAAAGACTGGCTTACTGCGCTAAAGCTGCTCTATTATGTGTGACTTTCTTTAGGATGGCAGAGGCTTCCTGCAGGCTCCAGAAAATAAGCAAAAGATAAACTGAGCTGTTTTTTTCCTTATAAAGCGATAAAAAGTGAGAACTCCTTAAGAGCCAATGCTAGAAAGACTTTTTAAAAAAAAAAATAAGGGGGGGGGGGAATCCCAAACCAAAACAAAAACTTTTACAGTCAGTGAGCTGTGATGTGATTCGAAAAAAACCTTAGGTTTTTCCATCGTGGTTACAAAGGAGTTTTTGTGAAGTACTTCTGTAAATTGAAACTCTCTAGGCTGGTATTCGCAAAAAGCTCTAATTTCTCTTTAGTGTCTCTTGTGGGAATAGTAACTGCATGTGGGTAGGTAAATGAGATAAGAATTTTGCATGCTCTGGCTAAACTAAACATAATTAGACATTAATTCTGGCTTTCCATTCCCTCAAATGACTTAAGGGATAGTAACTTTCTGAACAGAAAGAAATCACATGGCCCACCTGGCTTGGTGAGGGCATTCACCAAGAAAGTTGGCTCATTCTACAGAGAGTTTCCAGTAGGAGCTTCAGAGTATATCTATATCTCATCAGAACTATCTTGATGCAGATTACTCTAAGACTGTGTTTCCCAGTTTCTGTTTCCACAGTAATTAAGGTCTTCAACAGGGCTCCCCTTTCATAAATGCTTTCCTTCTATCATATCACCAAACACTTTTGGCTCATACCGAAAAATAAAATCACTAATGGTTTCCTAAAGAGCCTGAACAATGTCAAAATGAGGTATGGCCTAGATATTGTCCCTTTGTGTTTGATATCAGTTGTTTGGAAATACTCTCTGACAGCGGAAATCCCAGAAGGTGATGATGGAAAGGATGATAAGTGGAATTATATACTCTGGAGGGGCATGAAAGAGGAGTGAGATGGTTTGAATCAAGTTCAAGTTTCAACCCAGTGGAAAGCAACTATTCCAGCTGTTGATACGAAACACATTGAAATCCAGATCTCTAAGGTGTTATAGGGAGAGGAAGAGGAAATCTTCCTCCGTGTGCAGGGACTCCTACTTAAGCTCTGCCCTCTTTCATAAGAATCACCTGCTGGCTTCGGTGGGACACTCTGGTCAATAGGACTATTAATCTGCTTTGGAATCACCATGTTGATGGTGGCAAGCACTTAAAACTTCATACCTAAAACTTCACAGGGAATACAGCACATCTTTTAAATGGAAAACTTTTGCATTGTCTGTCAGTTTGAGAACTCTCCTCTGAAGGCCTTTCATTTTATTCGTAATTTCCTTAGAAATAAAAGCCATCGTGTTACAAGTATTCTAAAAGAAGACTTATAAAGCCATGAAGTGGCTGTTCTACCACCATCCAAAGTTTATTTTCATACTTCTTGGTCTGGTAATAGTATTTAAGTTACATGGACCTATCAAAACATCTTACTTATTTAAATACTCATTTTCACAGCTGATTTTCTTCTCCCATCGTGCTAGAAAAATGGTCACGTTTTCTTTTCTAGTGGACTTGGCTCCTGTATTCTCTGTTACTGACTAACTGCAATATTTGGACTTCTATACATTTCTCACTGTTCACCTAGTCATTTTGCCTTTGAATACATTGTGATTGATATTAGTATGTATTTGTAGAAACAGAAAGCATGACAGAAAAATTATGAAACAGAAAGTAGAAAACTAGAAAATAAAAAGGTTTTGTCTTTTGGTCACAGAGACAATTTATTAAATGCTATATTTGCATCGGTCTTCAGGATATCTGACCACCCTAATCATGGGATTCAGAACCTCTGTTGTGATCATGTTTATCAATTTGCCATGTATCACCTCAGTTTAACGCCTCATTTTTATTGCATTTGAAGGATTGTTTTGGGGTAGGACTTTCCCATTGCTGAGTATTGCAGACTAATGCAAAGGGTTCTTTGGATTGCCTTCATCTTCTGATCTTCTAATGTTTTAACCTTCCCACTTATTTTCATTTTTTTTCTATTGCTAGCAATATCCCAGTAGTAAATTTCTGTCCTAAGCTACGTTTCAGACAAGAAAGTCAGAGTCATGGTTATGTTGGAGAACAATTTGGATTATGTCTTAGTTTTCCACAGCACAAGAGGACACAGCCTCAGGCTGTGCCAGGGGAGGTTCAGACTGCACGTCAGGAACTCTCTGAAAGGCTTGTCAAGCCTTGGGACGGGCTGCCCAGGGAGGTGGTGGAGGCACCACCCCTAAAAGGGTTCAAGCAATGACTGGGCGTGGCACTTACGGCTCTCTTCTAATTGGCAAAGTGGTGATCTATCAAAAGGTTGGACTTGGTGGTCTTGGAGATCATTTCCAACCTTAATGTTTCTATGATTCTACAAATACCGAAAGAAATCAAATCCTGCATCTTCCTGTAATCTTTATTATATAAAATAATATTATATAAAATAAAAGGGTAATTTTGCAAGCTTGTGGCAGCTTACAAATGACCACGAGCAGAAGAAGGCTGGCTGTTGCATGAAGTTACTGGCTTTCACAAGGGGCTGCCATAAGGAATGATAATTTTGTTCTTTTACGCTGCCCCAGGCATGGAAGGTTCTCTTTTGCATATTAACAAACTTGCCACATCTCACAGGGGTTTTTTTAATGAATTTCTAAGACATGACAAATGAATACTTCGATGATTTTATTTCTACCTGATGCTCATAGTCCACCTGTAGCATCTTTAGGGTTTACATATATATTTGTTGTATTGGTATGTGCACACCAGGAGGAAGAAGCAACAAAATATTAACATGAAAAGAATATTAGCATTTGAATAACAATATGTTATAATAATGTTAATAAAACTTTACATGAGCGTTTTCCAAAGCTATGGAATTGTTAAATTGTTTACACAGGTAACAGGAACTTAGCGTGAAAGGGTAAATAGAGCTACAACGCTCTTTTGTGGAAATAACTGATTCCCTTTCCCTTAAAAGCCTGTAATGGTGTGAGACTGAAAAACAACAAAACTCAAAACTTTGCCTGAATCAAAATTATCCCATGCTTCTAGCAAGTGTTACCAAAAACTTCATCCCTTTGCCACAGTCTGTTTAATTTCAACTGTGTGCCAATTTACAAAAGTATTTTATAGTTTTCTGGTTACTTTCACCAGTAACCAAACACAGTCTTGACCCTTTTCCATGCCTGAGAACAGCCAACCGTGAGTGCAGCAATGGGAGGTCTGGCCTTTCAGGTATGTCAGCTGAAGACCACCCTACTGGAAGAGGTAACAAGAACAAAAAGCCGAGGTCAAACAAGGCAGCCCCATGTAATTAGATACTAATAGTGGATTTAGGGTGTAAAATTCACTTAAAACCATACACCAACAGACTAAACAATCCCAGTAAGAATGGCAAGTTTTGTTCTAAAAAAATGTTTTCAATACCAGAAAGCATAAATAAAACATACATAATAACCTTGACTGACAGAGTGCACTAACCTGCGGTAACATCTGCTTCCAAACAGTTTGCTGTAGTTTTGGGATAGTACAATTATAAAACACTGGAACTCTGCTGTAACTTATAGTTGCAGTGTGCATCCAATTTCGTGATTTGATTGTTGTATTCACTTGTCCCAATAGCAATTTTTAGAATTTAAGTTCAAAAGAAAGCAAAGTCTTCTCTTAACAGCAAAACCAAAAAGGCAAGCCTGACTGTATCTGATTCTAATGGAGAAACGTGCTGGAGCGGATGCTGAAAAACCAGGCAGTTGCTTTTGCAGGGTGTGATGGGGTCAAAGTAATTCTACAACAAGTTTCATTTCTGTCAGCTGTTTCATTTTGTGTTCATTTCTGATGCTTTTGCAGGATGGATGTGCTACTTTTACATGTGAGACTTGGTCTGATAGAGCAGCGAGATCCATCATGAAGAAAATGGTATTCCCCCAGCTAAAGTAAGTATCTGCTAGTCATCAGCTCTTACTGCTGCTGGGACCCCTGGTCGTGGTGGGAACTGGCTTCTTGGAGTCCTTCCATATTCCCTAGTATTTTCATAGCTCTACCTGCTCTGCAAAGATTACATCTCAAGAAACTTTGGTTTGATAATTTTCATTTATCCTCATTTTACAACTGGTAAATTAGTCTAAATAATCAGACCAATCCTATTAATTCTGTGTCTTATAAATCACTTGACTGGGATTTGTAAGTCTTTTAGAAGCAGCATTTTAAGAACCGTTAAAGAATTTAGTGTGTTTCTGGCACACAGCCCAAGGACAGAGGATTTCCTTCCTTGGGGCTCCAAACCTGCCCAGGGAGAGACAGGTAAATGCTGGGGTGTGGAAGGATGTTGAAAACTAGTAAGGAGTGACAATTCACGCCCACTGAGGACTGAGTGAGTCCTCTATTATTCTCCACTGGTGGTACCTACAAGTCATTTGGCTTCAGAACTACCAGGAGCATCCCTTTTGATTGAATGTCAGTACTGCATAACTCAGGCACAGGGAAAGAACTGCAGTTACCTTCTGGTTTTTAACCTGTTGAAGGAAAGGCTGATTGTAAAGGGAAATGCAACGCTCACCTTTTTGGGTCAATGATCTTGTAGAGTTTTCCGCTGTGAGGCTGTGTCATACTTTTACTGCTTGATAATATGTAAATCTCACCTGTCGGAGAAACCAATGCCATAAATTAGTTCTCCTTTCCTAAAGAAAATACATGACTTCTGCGAGCTAGCTGTATTTGCCAAATGAGATTTAAAAAAACTTCAGAAGAAACACTGTTCACTGAAATATACAGCAGAATCATTGCTATTTGAAAATGTATATAAGCACTCTCCCCAGATTGATGGTAAAATATTTTATCATGAGTGTTTTATCTTTCATATAGTACAGAATTGGGTAAAAAAAGCCAAAAGAAGGGAAAAGAGGGGGATCAGTCTGCTCATGCACTATCTTTGCCCCTGAAGTCTGTAATGTTGGGGATAAAAGCAAGTATATGACACGGTGTGTCACAGTGAGTGACACAGTTCACAGGATGTGAGAGACAATAAGGACCTTTGCCCCTTCCAACCACATATTCTCTTCCCACTTCTTACAAGGCTGCTGAGGTGTAGCCGAGAGCAGTGAAGACAGCTTTGGCAAAGGAAAGATAGCCTTCTCTTTAAACATTTACTGTAATTGTGAATACTTCAGCAGGCATCACTGATAAGCCTTATGATTTAAGAACTTTCTTTTTTAATATTTACCTAATTCATCTTCACCAAATCCCAAGACAGGGCCTGAAAAGAAACCTCTACACGAACCAGTGTTGCCAAGACAGAGGGGTTTCTCTTGCCACTGTTTGGTTGCAGGACTCTGTTGCAGTGTTAAAAAATTTCTATATTCAGAAACACATAAAACAAATTGTTACATTACATTTTGAATAGTGAGTTTTCATTGTCCAGATAAATAAGTAAACACTTGCTGCAAGTAACTCCATAGATGCATCTGTGCATTGTCTGCATTCACTGTCTTACAATTTCCTGCTGGTTATTTTTCAGGCGCTTAAAAGCCACCCAGTCACTCAAACATTGCAAAACTGTGTTCAAACTATATTACACAACCATTTAACTTGCATTTATCACAATGCTAAACTGGCAAAGTGACACAATATACAAGACTTCTGGCCTTCCTTCATAGAGGAAGCTGAGTGACTGAACACACCCCGTATGCGTGTTTGGTTAAGAGTGAGGTACAAGGAACTTACCCGTTGCGGTCTCCAAAGACGTAACTTCCATAGAGCCTTTCAGACTGGCAGCCTCGATAGACAAATCCACCAACCAGGGATCCACTGCTAAATGGTTTGAATTCTAAAAGTGAAGGCTCGCTTTCTAAAAAGGAACTACCGTAGCATTAGATCACAGGCAGTCTCAGAGTGATTCACATTGATGAAAATGTCATTACGTGAAGAAAAGGGAAAGGTTCCTCAAGATTCAAGATGCGGAATTGAAACATTAAAAAAAACCCATCAGAAATGAAACATTAAAAATGTCATAAAATTATGAGAAAGTCTGTTTGTGAAACAATCCATTAGGGATTTTCAGTAGGAGAGGCTATAGTTGCTTTCTCCCACGTGCACAACCTGGGACAATAAAACTACACATGGATTAGGCTGGAGCTCCATTGAAATTGATGTTACTGCTCTTAATTTCTGGTGTCCATACAGTCTGCAGAGTGGAGCATCTGAACTTCAGCAATACAGCTTACCCCCTTCACTGTAAGGTCCAGTAACTAAGAGCAGAAATTCCAGTGATTTTCATCAGAACTTGTTGTCAAAGCCTTAAAAATCCCAGTTTTAAAGATGGCAGATGTGTTACGCCCCATAAACCACTAGTAGTACTGGCTGTAGCTTCTTGAGGCAAATCATTTATGCTGTTGCTGTAGTTGCAATTCCTGTACATTTTATTTTTCCTTTTTTCACAAAACCACAGAGTTCAGGCCTATCAAATAATTATTCAAGGAACTTTCAGCGCACATGCTCCTATTCATGCAGTCAAATACTGCTTGGGGTAAAAGTAGACTCAATTTGACATGATAAGTGCATAATTTTAAATACAAGCCACAGCCAATACACCATTTTGTTTTATAGGAACTTTTTTTTTTCCTAGTCAGAAGGCTATCTGCAAGTCTTTGATAAATGCATTTCCCAGATTATTCTACAAGAGTAAGAGCTGAAATTTTATGGGGGAGAAAAAGAATGATGAACTCTTTTTATTGAAGCAATTGACCCGCAGCCTAGTATTAATATTGGCAAGCTGTTCTGCACAGACACAATATTGCTTAGTTTACTCTGCAGTAAAGATGCAGTCAAAATTCCATTGGAGCAGTGGTTAACCAAATATTATTCTTTGGTTTGGCTTCTATAAAGTGGACACAGAAAATACTCACAATAACTAAAGTCCTACAATTGCATTATACTATTGTGTGCTATTGTACTAGTAAGCACAGCCGCTTTGCAGTTGAGTAAAGTACAGGTGGGGGCACTAGGGACGTGAACAAAACCAGAAAATGGTGCTTTACAGAACGCAGATCAGTTCTCAATGCCTTTCCACACTGTTGGCATTTGTCACATCTTACCATCATGGATTTAGAAGCTGCTAAAGGGTCAGTGAAGGTGGAGGATATCTCAGGGGAACTGTCACCTGGCTTGTCTGAACTAGCAAGTGATCTTAGTGAGCAGCAGTTAAACACTGAACTAAAATTGTGACTGACAGTCATACTAATTCAAAGAGAAGGTGAAACACTTTAATAATTTGAAGTCCTTAGTTGAGTATATTTATCTTTTTGTAATGTAGTCTAAACCCATCATTTATTATGAAGTAGTAGCAGAGTGTGTTTTTCTAGGTAAGATTTAAACGGAGCTCAGACATTTCCCTGTTTGGTTGTGGTCTGTTGTCTGTCTCGCTTTTTCCATTATAGGAAGCACATTACAGGAGGTTTCCAGTCTGTCTTAAAAGGTTACTTATGAATGACTAAGATTACATTTTCATCACTTCCTGATATTCCAAAATCTTCTCTTTATGAACCAATATGTGCAGCAAGAGTTTGATCTTTGACAGACTAGCAACTGTCAGATTTGTTAAATCTCATTTAGATGATATTCTACACCAAGAAGCACAGAGTCACTTAAATTTTGTTTTGTCCTGCACCTTTTATCTACTTGTACCTTGAAGCTCTGTCTTGAAAAGATGTAACTTTTCAGAAGTTCTGTCTCTGGCAGGTTATCTGTCCTAACTATGCTGTAAGTTTCCTGTCATGGCTATATAGTCCTTTATCTATTCTCTTCTACTTTATTATTCCATGGGCTTGGTAACTGACTGTTCCCAGCAGCTTTGCCCTGGATGGAACTTACCATAGTCTTTACCCTTTATTATTTGTAAGATTCTTGCTGAAGATCTGTTCTTTCCATTTGAATCTGAGCAAAGTATAGTTAAATTGATGTTTACATCTGTTGGATGGCGGTCCACAGCACACCTGTGGGAAAAAAAAAAAAAGAAAATCCATTATATAGATGAGTTCATAATATATAATTTTCAAGAGTATGAAGCATCACATTTGAAAGTATTATTGTTTCTCTGTGGTGCCTACTTATTTGAGGGACCTATTTCATAGTGAGCCAAAATATCCGAGAAATGTGTAAGATTTATATACAAGAGGTATTACAATTTTCCCATTCCTACCATTTTTATATAATGTCAAGTAAAACTCTTTTTTCTTAGTGATAAAATGTACTCTGCTCTACCGCACCTGAAATGAATAGTGCCTTAACCAAGCTAAATCAATTGACTTATATGGTGTAGGAATTTTGGACTGTTAAAAATCCTTATCTGAACAACTTCACTTTCTGATTTTTTTCAAACCATGACTTTAAATGTCACTTCAGTACTACCACCCACCTAATTGGCTGAATTATGTGTTGTTTAGTTAAAGCATTGTTCTCCTCCTTGCTATTGTTTAGATATCACCAGATGTTCTCATTTGTTTCCCACGTGCCTTTTTTTCCCGGTCAAGATTCCCATCTCAGCTGTACTTTACCAACCCTCTGCTTGAAGCTCTTTTCTTTCATAAAGGTAGTAATTTTATTATTCATTAAAACCAAAAATCCTGTATTTTGTGTCTGTCATTTTGGTCTTGACTTTCAGGAGTTGTGCAGGCTCTACTCCTTCCCCTTTGCCAACATACATTTGTTTCTGACTGTGACATATGTGTGGAGGTGGAGGAGTGGAAGATTTAAAAAGTGCCTTTATTGTTAAAATGCTGTTCTCCGACTGTATAAAAAATCTCTGGTGGAGAACAATATCTGCGCCAGAGTAATTCAGTTTGATTGCAACTTACTTACCGGCCTGGATTGTGAAGTCCATGGGCAAAAATCTCTGGAGGTTGGTTTGTGCTATTAAAATGTGGGTTGCTCCGTGGGATGGAATAAGGGACAGTGCACAGGTCAGTATTTACGTCGAGGCGCAACACAGAGCCTGTAAAATCACTGAGAAAGTTGGAGGAAAAAATAATTGTTTTTTTTTAATGTAATCCATATCATACCGCAGCAAAGTAAACCACCCACTTTACTGATGAATCACATATAGATTGATTTTACTGTATATACAAGTCCAAAGATTAGTAAGAGAGCCTATCAAAGATTCAGTTTTGTCAATATGTGGCCTTGTTATGTGCATACGTAACAACCCTGACTGTGCTGTTGGGAAGCAACTTGGTCATAAGAACAACTTTCCAAACTTCAGCATTGTTTTATGGCTTCAAATATAAGGCTTTTAACTCTTTCATATTGTATCTCCTCTACAGTAGCTACACATGTAATCACCTGGTCGTTACATAATGCTTTTTGCTAACACTTTGAATCCTACTCTTGAATTCAATGATTTCCAGTCACAGTACAATCCAAAGACTAATTATGTAGAAAGAAAGCAAGCAAGAAATAAATTGTATTGCTTGAATGGAAATGTTGATACCTTTTTGTAAGGATGCAGCACTTTCTTGTTATATGAAGCGGGAGAGAGTAAAATGTTTTACCTTATGTTCATGATAGTTATGAAGAAAAGAGAAGTAGGAGTAGAAAAGCATCAAAACTTTCTTTATAAACATGAAAAGATGTGATATTTAAATTGGTTCCTTTCTGTGTTTCTTCATCATTAATCTGTTTCAGTCTCCCCTTGTCTTACATTCATTTAAAACCAACTATTAGAATTGCCCTCTGCTCTGGGTTTTAAGCATATCCTTATACCTAAAAGTCAGAGGAGCACCTGGAATTCTGTTGAGCCAAGGAGGCCTTTGGACACAGCAACTCCTTTTAGGTCTGTAAAGGCTCAGTACTTTCTCTAAATTAAGGCAAATATTGCAACTCTAATGGAGCACAGTGAAGCAGAGGGAAAAAGCAGGCTGAGGAAGGTGTAGAGAGAGAACCAAAGTAGGATTGCCTCATATGTTCTCTGGACATTTTCCTAAGTGATGCGTGGTTGTTACTGACTATGGTCACCTTTTGGAATCTTTGCTCAGTAAAGTTGTCCTGTTCATAGAGCAACAGTTCAGAAAGCAGAAGCTTAACCTCTGCTGAAACAAAATTGCATTTACTGATGAGGACTCCAGTATTTAAATGGTTTGATAGCACGTAGCTATCAAGATGTATTTAAGCAGTGTGACTGTTCTGACTATCAGCAGTTTGCTAAACCCAGGCACTGAAACAGTAGGATAATTTAGTAAAGGAAGAGGGAATGAGATTTGTCTTGACAACCGCTGACCACTTTGGATTCTGACCCCAAACACTGTGCAAAATTAAAGACAATAACAGAAGTCCATCCATTGGTAGTTTTTGTACCTCAAGCCATCCATCTCCTCCATGTCATCTAGAGTGATCATGCCATCTCCAAGAAATATGTATAGGAAACCATCTGGACCAAAAAGAAGCTGTCCTCCCAGATGTTTGCGGTGTAGTTCTGCTACTTCTAAAAACACTCTTGCTGTCCTCATATCAACTTGGTGTGGGTTTTTCCTGCAGGATAAGGATATGAACACGGTTGTCACAGTTCACTATCAGTGTTCTTCCTTCTAAAAATAAACTTCACTCAATCAAATGATATTTTGAGAAGTGGATACTGTAACTTGGTGGGAAAATGCCAAATAGTTATTTCTGAGAAATTTCAATTTTGTAGCATTCACAAAAAATGATTTTGGTGCCGATACACAATAAGTAGGAAATAATTATAATTAAAAAATTACAGAATAAATAAAAATCTTAAAAAGAGAAACCAGTGTACTTCCAAAGCTACTGTTTGAAATAAAATCCCCAATAGTTTTTCTGCAGGTGCCCAAGCACATACATTGTAAACCTCATAGTTCATTTTGGAAATGGGACATACTAAAATGCAAAAGTTGCTGAGAAATGCAGAATATGTGAATTTTAGACTTGTACTGATACCTGGATACTGTGTATTCTACGACCCTAAGGATGTGGTCATGAGGTCCAATAGCCCACCGTTCTTGGTTGGTGGTATAAGACACATACAGCTTTCCATTTTTCTTGTAATTGGGATGGAATGCAAGGCTTAACAGTCCTCTTTCATCTCCTCCCTGCAGTCAAATGAAAAACACAAAGAATTGTGAAGTTAATTATGTTCTTTATTGTGTGTCAGCTGGAACCCAAAAAAAAAAAAAGTTTCTTTCTTGTGGATAATCTTTCCCCAAACTCTTTTATTTCTTTCCTGACTACTGCACAAAAAGGATTATAAAACATTTCACTTTGGGGAAGTCTTTAAGAGTTGGAGAAGACAATTGCCTTATGTAGCTATCTATGCACAAGTCTGTTACAGCACTTTGGTGGAGTGATTTGTGTATGTAATCTTTGGGAAGCCATGAAGACAAGTTTAAGTGCTGTGAAGGATTCTTTGCTGGGTTACTAAGTTGCTTGTAATTCGTGGAAGACGAATAAAAAGGTCTATAATCAGCAGTCACTTCTAATCCAAGTATCCAAAACCTAAAACATAGTGCTGGCTGCCAACTCCCACTGTCTTGGCAATATGTTTAGAAAACAGTTAAATTGCTTGTGTAATATGTAAACCTTTGTTTTACCCTGGAGGCAGCAACATCAGTTGTCACAACTATGGTGGTCTGTTCATCATAGCTAGTGTACTGTAGGTAATAAGCAGCCTTGGTCTCTGTGCAGAGAAACCATAGTTTTACATGTGGTCCCTCACTGGAAAGGGTTTTGTTATTTTTTAAAATAAAAATAGAAAAATCTCGGGACAACTTTCTTTTGTTATTATTTTTGCCAGAAAGATTAGTACAGTTATATGTTGAGCATCCAGTCCATGTAATGTACTGTGACAATGCAAATACCCCGTGTACTTAAATAGAAGGCAACTTTCTTTTTGGCTTCTAAAAATGTGTGGAAACATCACTATGCCCAAAATTGTATTTATATAAATGAAGAATAAAACTTAGATCCAACTTTGTTGGTTTTGAGGTAACACAGGGGAGAAAAGCTAAGGCACAGAAACAAACACAGTACATGATTAACAGTTCAAATTGAATTCATATATGTGATTATTCACTAGGTGATAGTGGTCTTGAAGTTTAACTCGGGGCTTGCCAGCCCTTCAAAACTCCTGACTCTGTTGTAGATTCAAGGGCTCCAGCTCTGCACCCATAAGGAGACAACGTTTTGCAACTCGAACCACACCCATGATAACTAATTATGAAATTTTAAGTTGTAAGAGAGAATGAAGCTTTTAAAATGTATTTGCACTTCAGAGTGATGGATGGGCCTGTCTTCCTGTCGAAAGTCATCCCACGAAAGGCCTAATTGGGAAAGTGCACAACTTTAATTTATTTTAATTCAACGTGATTGCTGTACTTCCTTTTAAATCCCAACCACCAACGAGAAACCTGAGTCAGAAAGGGAGATGTAAATAGGTCAAGAGACTTCCATACAAACAGATTCGTGCAATGCAATCTGGATCCTGCTAATTTAGAGGCAGCCAAAATTTGCTAGTTTATTTGTTAGAAAAATTTAGTTTCAGGGGGTTATCAGAGAGGTTAGTTTTGAAAGTCTAGTTAGAGCTGCCAAATCAGTTGCAGTCATCGTGGATGAAGGGACTGGTAATCCAGCTCTTTAGCCCTCATGAGCCAAAAATAATTCTGCAGCCGAGTCTGAACTGATTGTAGATATTATTGTTTGAGTTTCTAAGAGTTTTGACCAAGTTGCTCTGATAAAGTCTGAAGCAAAGGGAGGCAAATCAGTTGCTTTGGGAACAAGAAGGCATATTTCAAAGATTCCTGACGAATGATTCTATCTGTTGTGCCCAGACAAAGACAGTGCTCTTTCTTCTCCTGAGAGTGAGTTCAACTCATTTAAGGGCCCAGGAATGTCAATGAGTCACACTAGGTCTGCCATGCAAGGTGAGTGATTGAAAGTATTAGTAAGAAAAGATCTTTCTGTTACTAAGCTGAAGATTTTGTTTAGCGCTCAATGCCATGGCAGCCCTCGCAGTGTGAAAGTGAAGTTGTTGAAAGCGTAAACAGGTGAAAATTAAATTAAGAGCTTTTAATGAAGTACACGTGAAGCAAGAATTTGAAAAACGAATGTAACATGGGACCTGCAAAGTAGTAACTATGGCAAGTTGTATTCACAGGATCTGGCCACCATTTCTACTCATTGCTGTCTCGTGTGATTCTGTTAGACTGCAAAATATTCCTTTGTAGAATGTACCTGTTGCTTCCTGAAAAGTCACATTGCTAGGTTTTGTTAAGTGAGACATACACGTTTTGTTCTCAAAAGTCTATTTACTCATGTATTTAATAAAAAACCCTGTGAATATCCCTCCAAGATACTGAAATCAGTGCAGCATCAAGCCATTGCTGTGAACTAGAAATCCAGAGGAGTTTTTCCATATTTATATTTCCTAGTTTTGGAAAATAATTGTTCATATGCATTTGCAGCTTTACCACTGACTGGCAAACCTGTTCTTTCCAATTAAATCACTGACACAACTTCCATAGCTTTTGAAATGTTCTCTATGTGCCAGAAAGTATATATAGTGTTCTGTATAGTAGTGTTGTCTGCTACGTTGTGGGGTAAACAGAGAGATAGCCAGCAAACATCCATCAGGAGCAGTCTTTTTAGTACTGTCAACCTGAAAAAATATGTGCAAAATTTCAGGCTTTCTCTGTAGAATATTCCTTGCTTTTATTTTTATATCAATGGACTTCTGATGTGAAACCAGACTGCACAGTCTTCCCTGTAGATACCATGTGTGCAATATCTATATCTTTCCCTTGGCAGCTTAATAACTTATTGACAGCCTTTTCTTTTAAAGTGTCCCTTTAGGTGAAGCCAGCACCACCAAACTGTAGATGACATAGTGGCTTGTATGGGGTTCTGCACTATGCTCTCTGATGGAATAACCATTAGTGTTTGTCAGTTGTATAAGGAAGGGCAAGAAGAACGAGACAAATCTTTGTATTCCATTGGGATGTCTGTTGAAGACAAAGAATGATGGTTGGCTGAAATGAGTATTAATTACTTAAACATACTGTGGCCTGGGGCCAGTGTGCACTTTCCACTGCAGCTAAGTCTGGGAGCTGACCCTGCTGGTGCTGCTCTGTTGCCTGAACGCTCCTATCTCCTCTTCTAATGGCACGCTTTGCACCAATGCTACACTTACTGCAAAACTGATTTCCTTGGGCCTGATTATAAGTTTCAGCTAAAGAGTTCTGTGAAAGGATCTTTAACCCCACTTTGGTCCAGTTGAGGATCACAACCATGAAAAGAATTTAACCAGAATTCTATCAAGTTAGTACGAAGCCAAGCAAAGATGAATTGTATGCATTAAACAAAGTGTTTCTTTACTTTTCAATTTTAAATGGTTAGTTAGCTACATTATGTCAGTTCTGAAAGTAAATTACACCAGCAAATGTTCTCAACTGACATACATTTTTGATATTTCTTTTTTGCACTGTAATTTCTGTTATATTTACACTTGTAAAAATCTTAAACGAGTGCACAGCATGATGCACTTTGCATTTTGACTTACACCAAGAGAAGTCATTGTTGCATGTAAATACTGAATTTTCACAGAAAGGTACTATTTTCATGTAACCACTCCTTAGAAGTGGTCTCTGCTTTCAATCTGTGTGCTTCCAAATGCACTCTGGTATATCTCTGATATTAGAGACAGAAGTTTTACTATATTATTAAGGTATTACACTTTTTCTGTAATACAGAAACATATGCTGCAGCTATTATTAAGACATGTTGCCATTTAATGATGTGTTATTACCTATAGTAAATACAGAGAAATACTCAGAAATGCTTTAACTGGTATTGTTAAATATTTAATTTAAAACAGATCATATTGTAAGTATAATCCTTAATTATATAACCGTAGTAGTAATTAATTTCAGTAAGCAAAACCAGACATGGCCATTTATTTCCATTACTCTGTGTGCCTTAATAGTAAACAATGTAGGCAGCATATTCCAAGCTTTTCTTTAAAATTGATTTCACAATTCACACTTATGGAATACTTATAAAAAAATCGTATTTTCACTTAGCAGCTTTTTCGTCTGGATAATCTCACTCTTGTGCTAGAAAGGAGTAGCAACCCTTTTGAAAAGAGGTTGTGCTTAAAATGTGCATATTCAATGGTGACCCAATATTTTAGCTCTACTGTAGTGTCTTTATATCATTTGTTTTCATCTGTTATCGTAGTGCAAACGCCGGGTAACTTGTTGAAGTAGTAGGATCGCCCTTAACTTAGTTTAGTTCCTATGTAATAAATAGCATAACCACTATGCATTCCCATCTGTTCGATCTTCAGGAGTTAGATTGTAAAGATTTGTTAAAAACATGGGCGAAGGGGTCTCGGAACATCTAAAATCTCTTATCAGGCAGCACCGTATGACCTCTTCAGAAAGAGATTCAGCAGGGCCAGAGAACAATGTCAGGTATTTTTCTCTGTGCGAAGGGTTTGCTTAATTGACATGTTTTGGAAATTCGGCCCCAGCACAGGCCAGAAATCTGACTACAGCAGGAGCAGAAGCCTGCGAAAGGTCTGCTGCAAGGGCACACCCCGCCTTTCAAAGCTGCACCACCTATTTTGAGAAGCACGTCAGGGAAGCGCCTCTGACCGGGGCGAGGGGACAACAAACACAGGAGGAGAGAAAGAGAAGTCGGTGGGGAGGGGTGGAGCTCCTGTCAGACCTCTGGGGTGTGGAGAACTCCAGTGCTTTGCTGTCTGTGGGGCCTGAGGCCTCTGGCAAAGGAAGAATTTGTAAGATAAGACATTTACCTTAGGGGAAAATAATTACCCTGATGTCATGGCTCAGGATAGTATACATAGTATACAAAGCATTTCCCTTTTCCTCTTGGGTTGCAGAGCTTCACTGCTTTCCTTGTTTATAAAGGGGTTTGCAGTTATCTAAGGATTTTTTCCAAGCATTTTCATTATTTTAACAATTTTAACGAATGCACTATTTTAATACTTGACTTTGAAATAGCTATAGATACGGGAATGCTTTACAATTGAATTTATACATGAAAAATCCTTAAAGGGCCACAAATCCTACTGAAGTTCCAGGTGCTTTTTATTCCATTAGGTGCAGGGCAGGATGTAGCTGAAAATGGCCAAAAAGCGCATCCAGCACAAAACTGTTCTGATATTTCTGGTGATATTTAAGGGCTAATATTTTTTTTAACAGGAGAACTGAATTCACAATAAAATAATGATGTCCCACTCCTTTATTGCCCAGTGGGTCCAAGTGACAGACATATCAAAAGGTAGCAAGGTGGTAGTCCATGTTCTGCATGGATTTTGGGTAGGACTTCTCTGCACTTGGAGAAAAGTCACAGTACCTGTTCACAGCAATGACACTTGCATATTTATTTGCAGCACAGTTTTCTAGCAAAAGAGCTCGGAAAGTGGCCATAACTTGAATAGAAATAGATTAAAAGGTGTTGAGATCTAAAGACAGCACTAGAATTTAAAGCCTAATTCTTTTTTTCTTCTTACTTCCGTTGCAGCAAAGACAAAATTTTGACATGGAGGGGATCATTTTTTCTTTTCCTTACCTTCACAGTCCTTTGAAGATACCAGTCACTAAATGCAGGACCTTTCACTTCTAGTCCTAGTCCTCTGTACTTATTTTTTTAATTCCTCAACTCCAGATTTTGCTGTTCTGCTGGGCAAGTCTTTAGTTTAATCCAAATGACACTCCTCGTCCCCTGATAATACAATTCTTTCTTCCCGTCCTCCTAAAGAAAGTACATGAAACTTATAAATGCAGATACCAACCCAACACAAACCCACAGCTTGCCTCCTTCACACTCTTCCAGCACGACATGAATCCTGCTTTCCCAACTCTCCCAATTATTGGTTCGGAGCAGCTGAAAGCTTTGAGACTGCCCAGAGCCAGCCAATAATTGCGAGGTTTTGGGCAGAGTGACATAGGACCGTGAGTGTGCTTGCAAGGAGGTGGCCATGAGCCCATGTGAGGTCTGCATCTGCACTGAGAAACTTTATGTACTGCACTGCTTTAGGAGAATTGGAATAACAGAAGACAGTGGAAATCAGTCCCGGAAGAGGGAGATTCAAATAAAGACCAGATGATTATTGCATTCAGTAAAGCTGGCTCAGGAAGGTGTGAATTACACACTTTCCTGCACCACAGAGGCCTCTTGAGCTGTGAGCAGCATTTCTCCTCTGGGAACACAGGTGGTGATTCCACCTCTGTCCCCAGCTGGATTTATTTTCAAGGAAGCTTTGCATTCCACCAGCAGCTCAGTGAGTGGTTCACCAGCGGAGGCCACTATGGGAAGGTAAAAAATAAGCATGCTCCTTCTTAGGTCCCTGGCACGCCTCCACTTTCTGGCCTTTATTTATTTATTTGGCATATCTGCTCTCCTACACTTTTCCTCTTCGGCATTCTTCCACTTCAGACTGTCTTTTCCTAACAGGTTTTCAGCTGCGTTGGTGTGAGTCCTATTGTGTCGTGGAATTAGCCTTCAAGGAAAGCGGGAAAGCTTCCTTCGAGTGAATGAGAAGGCAGAAAGTGTTAAGAAATTTACTGACCATGAAAATCCTTCATTAATAGGGAGAATAGACTTGATGACCTTTGTATTTCTTCTCCTTCCTTCTGTTGCTCTGAAGCTTTACCCACCTTTCCATGCCACTTCTGCGATAAAGGCAGATTTTACAACTCTCTTTCAGTGGGCAGGCCAATAAAACGGGGTCAGCTGATACCCCACAGAGAACAGGCACAAATACACGACGTGACGACAAGACACTAATAACCCCTTCTGCCGTCCCCAAAGTTGTGACTTCCCCTCTTCGAATCGAGAATGATTTTTTAAAACTTACGCCCTGTCTTGGTGCTATCTAACATTATTTTTCTGTAAACGCACAAACAATACAAATGAATCTTGTTAGTGATTTACTGTTCTACCAGTGCTCTAATTTGACCGTGGTCCTTTCAGCCATCTCTTCTGGCTTTCTCGTGCTCTCATTCCTTCACTATGTATATAACAGTTATCTTTCTTTTTCAGTAGCATGCTTCATAAAATTTTTCGTTTTGTTTCAAATGCAAATCTAATGGCAGAGAGTTGTCAAAAGGCTCCAAGAATTGCAGTTGTATTTATATGTTGCTTTTTTTATGGCATGACATTTCAGCCGATCGCTGCTGTCAGTTTTGTCATTCCTAATGATAAAAATATGCTATGGAAAAATAAAAATCTTCCTATAGTAAGATCTCCCTGAGCTGCTAAACTAAGACTTTTCATAAATGTCCACAAAAAAAGTCTGCAGCACTCTAAAATGAGCAGTAAGACTTACTTTCTTCTGTGCTGAGAGAGGGGGAAAAAAGAGGATGGATGGTGACACAGAGCAAATTTGACAGTGCTTATGTAAAATGAGCGAACCTACAACAAATTCTATACTCCGATAATCGAAAACAAATTCATGCTGTTTTACCATGACCACTTTATGTGGAAATTTAGGGATATAATTCAGAACAGAATAACACTAATTATCGTACTCTCTGCATTAAATTAAAACCAGAAATGTTGATCTGTCTAATTGTAGGCATTAAAAAAATAAATAGTTCCAAAAAAGAGAGATGCAAATGGAAAGATGCCACGATGGCATGACTCTTACAAACAATTCTGCCTTTCCCCTTTGGCTCTCAGTACTGAACTGTCACCTATGAAAGCAGATCCTTGCTTTTTCTGGTTGCAAGAGGAATGGTGGGTTCACATGAGTGATGTATTTAAATATTGTGGGGCATGGGGAGAAAGCAGAAAGCCACGGCCAGCTTCAAGGAAAAAAGCTACAGATTTCCACTTCTTGGTCCTCGCTGTTGCCTCGATGCTAATGGATGTTAAAACTTGCTCAGCAAGTGCTAAAAGTAAGTTCCTAGCAGTTTGCATCTTGCAAAAGAAATTAAAAAAATTAAAAATCAAAAAAGCACCCCTTTAACAGGATAACTTTTGCCAGAGGGTAATAATAAAGGCCCAGAGGCACTTCATTCGGTCCACCCCGTTTCTGTTTCTTTGCCAAGTATTACTATGACAATCGTTCAGGTTTGCAACATAACCTGGATTAACCTGTGGGCTTTATGAGCTCTGTCGCTGTTTTGAGAGAAGAGTGAGTTCAGTGCCTTATCAAAGTCATGCTCATCTTCACTGTGAAACAGAGTTTTCTTCACAGAGGGTTATTTCTTTAGCAGATTTCTGGCTGTAGTCACTAAGGCTCTGAGGGTACTAAGCAAAGCTTCTAAAGTGATTTCTGCAAGATGCTTCAAATCTCCTTTTCTTCTTACTGTAAGAAACTGGAAAATTGCATTATCTGAATGGATTTTGGTAGGGTTCACTGCAATTGATGCTTATGTTCCACCTATCATCTTGTCTGAGATTCTCTCCGGAAGGCTGACACCAAGGAGAATGTGAGTCTTGTCTGCAGGCACCGAAAGATGGGAACATGTCACCATTTTTCCATTGCCAAAGAATGTGTGTGCAAATTCTAGAGATAAGGCAAATGCTGCTCTGTTCTCTAATATCCGAAGAACTTTTGGACTCTGAAATCTGGATGCATGGAGAGGCGTATTTCGGCCTATACTTAGCACCAGCACTCAGCATAGTTTTGATAATAATGTGTCCTGTCTTCAAAGCAAATGCTGGTTGCACATGTTGCTGCTTTTCTCAGTAATTATTATGCTACACGTAATAGGCCAAGTCAGACTTTGCATTCTTAGAAGCTCTGTAACTATTCTCCAGCCTTTTCCAGCAGACATACAGCAGAACTACTGGATGAAGGCTGGGCAACTCTGCTATGTCTCTTTACTCCAATATTGAAGTCGTTTATACCTATGTTCTTCCTCCATTCAACTGTTCCAAAAAGAAAACAGTCTTGTCTTATTGGCACAAATGCAAAGGGAAAACCCATTTAGAGGTCCAGCATCTGCTACTGAGTTTTAAGCTTCCACATGCGAGCGTGAGCATTGGAACCGTATTTATTACCCCAAATGAAACTGTTTGAAGTATAAGGACTGCACTTGTTGGAGTCCTGATACAAACACAGCTGTGAAAAACCAGAAAATGCTATTCTTGCATTTTTTTCAACAAAAATCGTGCCACGCGCATCACGTCTGTACCTGGGTCCAAAACACATTTAAGCATCAAACCCTCACATTTCCGAAAAGACACTGAATGGGAGCTGGGGAGAAAAAAATTGCATTTGAATTTCCTGATACTGCCCGAGCATTTTTCTCACTGGTACTTTGCCAGTCCCATCATCCCCAGGAGCTGTGCAGCCCGAGGGCAGAAAGGCCAGCGTGCAACTTACTTACCTGCACTGCTGCAGTTAAACTTGGCTTTCTAACACTGACTTAAATGATCAGATTATTTTAGTTCTTTCAATGAGTCTTAAAAAAAAAGTAATTTGTCAGCTACCTGAAAACAAGGAGTAAATAAATCCAGAAATCCAGATTTTTCCACAGCCATTTTACGAACACCAGAGGAAGCTAAAAAAAAAATCACTTTTTTGAGGATCACTCATACAGATCTTGTCTTTACATCTCAACTAAAATAGTGAGAAAAATATTAATATTTTGAAGAGAGGCTTGAATATTTTTGCGAAATGTGCCAAGTGGAAAAACCAGGGTGGTGGAGGATATACGGTTTGCTCTCCATGACTAGAATCTGTATATAAGAGGAGAATGATGGCAATCCACAGCCGTGTTGACAATTCAGACATACAGGAAATACCCTTGTAGGAAACTAATACCATCTGGGTTTGGCCCAAGATGTGTGAATGAGAAATATGTTTCTTGTTGAGAATGCAAAGATAGTTTTGGACATTGCAAGGAAGGAATGCGTTAAGCATGCACAGTTATAAGAATGAAATAGGGTGAGGCACTGCATGCATATGGAATAATTGGAGGAGTACGTTTGTGTGCGTCAATTGCTGATGCAGACATAGGACTTCAGAATTCATTTGTCCTAAGACAACGAGTAAATTACTATGAAAAATGCCTTCAGTATAATTGGCCAGAAGCTCTCTGAGTAAAGACAGCATCTGAAAATGCTGATTTGTCCAAGCCCCCGCTTTCCCTGATGGAAAGGGAGGTTTCCTTGTGACACATGTTGTATTTGTGGGGCAAAAAGTAAAATAGCTCTGAAATTCCTGAAACATCCAGTTCTAATATTTGTAAAACTGGGAATTTTGATTCTTTCAGTGAGTTGTTTTCAGTTTAGAAATTAGTTTTAGTTAAAAGAATGTCAACACTGCAATGAAATATTTCATTTGGCCCTTTCTGAGGATCTTTCAGTCCACACTTGGTGAGAGTATGTTTTCAAAATCTCAGCATATTCTCCCTCCTCTCTCTCTCCTGTTCTTGCATTAACTGTCTGAGATTTTAGTGTCTGTTCTTGGCATAGGAAGGCTCTCTGGTTTCTAACGAAGCCATTGCCAGCATTCTGAGGTTCCTTAGACTCGCTGCCTGCGGGATGGATTTTTGCCTCTCCCTTGACACCCTCATCTGCTTGTGAAAGCCCCAGCAGTGCTGATTTTTCTGTTATTTGTGAGGATAATGAATGCCTTGCATGGATAGGAAAAAGTTCCATGCTCTCTTTTTGGTGCACATTTGCCTTCTTCTCCAGACTAGCCTTTAGTACTATCATCCTTTCTCTAAGTTCAGGCTCTAAATGCTCTTTTTAAAGAAAATTATTGAGAAGATAAAGATTCCCTAGTCTTTTATGTCTGTCAAGATTCTCAATTAACCCTGCTGCAGGTTCAAAGACACTCATTACACAAATTGCATATTCCTTAACTGTGTATACGATGACAGTAAACTCTCTGTTATTGTATCTTGGTCTTAAATTGGTTTTCAGCAGATTTTTGACATACCTGAACAAGCTTGTTTTTATCACTGTTAAACACTCCTGGAGGTATTTAGTTAACATGTGTCAATTGTTTTAGTGCTTACCAGAAGGCAGAGTGCAAAAAATCAAAAAGATGGAAACTTAAAATAGTCATTTT
Source organism: Sclerurus mexicanus (assembly GCA_013396755.1). Taxonomy (NCBI): domain Eukaryota; kingdom Metazoa; phylum Chordata; class Aves; order Passeriformes; family Furnariidae; genus Sclerurus; species Sclerurus mexicanus. Next base: position 699,521 of record VWZF01002109.1, read on the forward strand.
GGTTCTCTTAGTTTCCATTCCATTTAGTACGCATTGGACCCGCATGACACCTGAAACCTTTGAACCAAATGTTATTAAGGCACTAAAGGCACACTGTTGTGTATCTTTGACTGATGGACTACATTCAGGTGGACGGGGGCTATCTGAAGAAGCAGCCAGGCTGAGGTGGGAACAGCAGCCCAGTACGGAGTCCACTGCAACTGCAAGTCTGAGCTGATCATCAGGGTTGAGTTCTCCACTTGCTACCTAATAGGCTATGAATGTATGATTTGACTCCATATTCTCTGAAAATGAATTATTAGTACCTGTTTCAGCCTCATTACAGAATGGTGTTACAGGCTGGGATCAGCTCGGTTGGTAGAGCATCGTGCTACTAATACTGAGGTTGTGGGTTTGATCCCTGTATGGGCCTTAAGAGTTGGACTCGGTGATCCATGTGGGTCCTTTCCAACTCAGAATATTCTGTGAAATTCTGTGAAGTGAGAATCACAGAATGGTTTGGGTTGGAAGGGACCTTAAAGATCATGTTCCAACACCCCTGCCATGGGCAGGGACACCTTCATCTAGACCAGGTTGCTCAAAGGCACATCCAACCTGGCCTTGAACACTGCCAGGGATGGGGCATCCTCTGGACAACCTGTTCCAGTGCCTCCTGACCCTCACAGTAAAGAATTTCTTCCCAATATCTAATCTAAAGCCACCCTCATCCTTTGCTAGGCTGGACACACATGGCACTGCCTTCCTTGGCATCCCCTGTGCCAGATGCCCATCTGCCTTTTAGGTGAGAATCTGTGACTGTGCAAGGCTTGAATTTCCCAGGCTGTTCATGCCTATGTGTTATGCATATACTCCCTACATCCAGCATTTAGGCAAACACAGTTTGCCTTGTCCCCGGAGTTTAAATCCTACTCAAATTTAATTCTTTTCTATAGTCCCAAAAGTAGAACATGAGGGGATATAAACAGTGCTTGATTTGCATATCCTGAGTCTTAAATAATGGTCTTTGAACTACCTAGGAGAATTTATTTTATAGTATAGAATACACTAATATTGTCATGCCTACAAAATTCAATTCCAATGTTGGGGAAAAGGGTTTTGAAAACTGAGCACTTCATGTATGTGCCTGTGTTTTTTAAAGCACTCATTAAATTATGGTTGTAATGCGTATTTTAAATATTGACATTTCTGAGTGGGGTTTAATTTTTATTCTGCCAAGTGTTGTAAATTCCTGTTTTGGATTCTGAGGATTTCAGTGGAGGTGGAAAACCACTAATAAGTTCTTCTTGTTCACGCAACTTATATTCACTTCCACGTTTTAACTTGAGGCAGACCTTTTCTGTTGATGCTGATAACGCTGTTCTGAGTGTAAACCAAACTCCTTTGGGGTAGGAAAGAGGAAAATTTCTTCTAAGTAATGGCAATGATAATTACCTTCATATAAAATTTTGTTTCATAAGGCCCTAATTCAGCAAGTATTTAGGCATATGCCCAAACTTCTCTGATTTTTTTCTAGTGCAAAACAGAATAACGTGAGGCAGCCAATTGTCTCCATTTCAGAGTTTAATTGATTTTTGGTGTCCATAAATGAGATCTGATACAATGGTGATGAAGGGATTTATCAATCACAAATGCTTCTGACTGAGGAGGAAAATAATTACTGGGAAAAAAAGGATTTTTTTCCTTAATGAATCTTACCCCAAGATTTCATGAAGATTTTTTTATGGTCTGTAGCTAACGTGGTGGTTATGCAGCTAAAGGCATTATCTTCACATCATTATAATGAAACATAACACTGGGATCCTTGACTTTATTAGCCTGGCTTCATGGGTATCTGACATTATATATTTCCTATTATAAATCTAAATAAGAACTTACATTGACCTGCATTAGACCAAACATTAAACAATTTACTAAGATTACAACTTTGAAAGGAAACTAAAAAAAAAAAAAGAAAAAAGAAAAAAAGGTCTTTTAGACCACCAAGAAACAACCATAAATTTAAGGAAATATGAGGTTTCCACCATGTGACTTCCCCTGCAGAGTTATGCAACAGACTGCTGTTACTTAAAGGTCATACATAAAAAATTTATGGTACATTTTTTAAGAGATTTATGGTGTTTCTATTTATACAACTTATATGTCAACAATTTAAAGGTAGAGTATACTAAAATAACAAATTAAAATCTAATCCCTTTGAATCCTTGATAAAATAGAATGCTTTAATGTAAGTCATATATTAAAGAGGCTTAATAACTGTATCTATATTAATTGATGTGGTATGTGTGATGTAATGATTAGCTGTTTATTATCTGTTACAGATCATTTGTCATTTTTATCCTGACAATCATTTGCAAATGGGGTTGGTTAGGGGAGCATTCTTTGTCACCTGGGCCCATTAGATGGTGGCATAACTCTCCTCAGAAGAGCTCTGCACATCAGTCTCAGAACTAACTTTCTCCCAGCGTTGAGATGGATGATGCCACTGATGCCTATCTAGACCTTTTGTTCCAGGAAATCTTTGAGCGCAAATACATATCATTGACCGAAGATGTTGTTGGATTTTCTGGAAGTAAAAATTTGTAACGCTACATGAAGGTGCCACCCCTTAGTTATTTGCTGAACTTTATTAGCTTTGCCCTGGAATGAAATGCGAGCATCTAAACAGCTGTTCAGCACAAGCACGACAGAGAAGACTGAGAAGGGGCAATTTTTCCCATCACTAGAGCTGCTTTACCAGTAGGGTTTGAGCCCAGCCATTGGAATCACATTACCAATCTTGCCTTTGCACACTTAACTCATGTATATTTACGTGGGAGTTGAGATTGCAGCTGCATTACTTGATGAGCACGAGTCAGAGCCGTATATGCAGGTCTGGTAGGGATTATTGATGTTAAATTCATCCCTGAATTTTGCATATTAAATTAATTCAAGAATCTGGAGGCTCCATCAGGGCACAGCATTTAAGTACCCTAATGTGTGTAAGCACTTTGACACCATAAATACCGACTTCTCATGAAAACAAGTCTTCATAGATAAACAAAGATCCTATTACATGAAACCCCTGTGAACATGCTCAACCATAAACACATGGATAATGCCATTGCCCTTGAGGTCCAATACAAACGTGGTGCTGAATGGGACAACAGCATTTGGAAAAAGATACTAATATGGTCATGAGTATTCGTGGTATTGTGGCCTGATGTCACGCTCAATAAAGAGCCTAAGAATGTGGTCTGGTGGTGGTAAGTTCCTAAAAATTGGGAAGGCAATTCTCCACAAGAGACAGCCTTTGGCTTGCTGTGCCACCCAACGTGTTTTAGTCTCTAGTGGCTATCTAGTCCCTTGATGACTCTCACAGTACTCCTGGAGGGGTGCCCTGTGTCTGGGCTTGAAATATGTTTCTGGCCTCGCTGTGGGAGATCCTGTTCCACTGATCTCCTTGGCCGCTGCTGCCTCCAGCTCTGGAGACACCACACGACACGTGGGCCGTCCTGCAGGGCTGGAGCTGATATGGTACTCCTTGGGAAGAGGTCCTCAGCAAAATTAGGACTTGCACGACCCTGGATGGCCGCGTTTCTTGCTGTAAAATAGTGTTACGCTGGTTCTGTGGATTTTGGATGTTTCTAAAGTTGTGGCACCCTGTGATTTGTCTTTGCTGACTGGAGAAACATATCGCTATTCCTAAGCTGGTCATCACCCCTTCATCAGCATAATTCATTTCCATAGTAAGAAACACTTGTAAAGAAATTTGCTACAACTGCTCCAGCAGAGTTTATAGGTTCGTAGGCCAACCCAAGCAGCAATTAATTTAAAAGAAGATGTGATCATTTCCTATCTTTTATGAGCATTAAATTATACTTTTTTTTTTCTTTTGGACAAAAAATATTTGACATGTCATAGGAGTAGGATAAGAGCTGATAGTATCTATGGTATTTTAAAATATGAATATCTTTTATAAATAAGAAAATCACAAAGTGTTAGAAAAGAATAACAGATACGGCATTTTAAAAGCTGTTTTTCTTTTTAACTGTAAGTCTAGAGTTTCTGAAAGAAAACACTAATAAAAATTAGTCAGTCATCATTATGATGTCATTCTCATAATTTCCCTTGAAGTAAACTCGCAAGTACAAATAATATTTGTAATGTCTGACATCATCTATGTAGCTTTCCATATGCTCAGACTTTGGGTTAAATTTAGTGATGTTTCCCATTTTTTAGAGAGAACACCTTCTGGGTGGAATGGGTTTCATTAAGAAAATCTCTCTGAAGTTAAGCCATCTTTGTAACTTGTTTGAAACAAAACAAAACAAAAACCCAAACAGGCCAGGAATAATAGGAGTACAGCAGTAGCAATTTGTCAAAAATGTGATCACCTATAAGACCCAAAGTTTCAGTCCTGAGTCTGAGTGCTCACATGGAAGGAGGAATGATGCTTCTCAGTGTTGGTCTCTTTAACGAGAAATAAGCATCATCCTAATTGTTTTATGTAGGGAACAATATTCCCTACCAGGTGATATATGCCCATTTATCACAGATGACTTGCAAAATGACTTTTAAAAATGTTTCAGAAGAGCCATGAACTCATTTTTTGATGCCTCCCTTTTGAGATGTGAAGCATTTAAAGACATTTCTAAAAGTGATTCCTTGTTTTTAAGGTTTAACTTAAAGCAATTAAAAAGTGTACAGGAATCACAGAAGGAGCAATCAGTATTTCCTCAAAACTAGTCTCATGTTGGCCACAAGCAATAACTCACATTTGAAAATCTTAGTCTTACATTTCCATTAATTAGAATACTGTCTATTAAGTGATAATTTATGCTGATAGAATGGCCAGCCAAAGTCTTTTATCTTCCATTTCCTTTTAACTCTAGAGTTTAGTAGAGTTTGGAATGGCAATTTCATATCATTGTCGCTCTCTGTTAGTGACAGGAGACATGTCAGCACCAGAGTGTAACAATTCCATGCAATAGTATGTGCTAATAACATACGTAGGAGATGAGAAGGTTGTATTCCACATGCAGCAAGTCTGGTCCCACATGTGGAATATAGTCTTGCTTTTTCTGTCTCTTGCCCACTGTGTCCTTTCCCACATCAGGCCAAGGGTGTCTGAGCCATCTCTCCACTTCCAGAAGGGAGCAAAGAGCAGGAGAGACAGGGCTGAGACATGACCCCCATTGCCTTCCCCAACCCATGTGCTCCACAGCAGGACTGGCTCATCAGCATCTTTGTCCTTAACATACTTTTGATCTAGGCAAATGTGTACCGGGTGAGTTAATTTGTAATGAAATTATCAACTGGGATCATGTCTTCCGTTTCAAATCATCTTTCAAAGATATGCAGTACACAGATGATTTGGATTTCAATCCAAAGGCTGCTGACCACTTTTTAAGATAACACCGCATTACTTCATATAAACTTAAATGTAAGTAAATATTATTCATTATTCCTGATTTTGTTGTTGTTGTTGTTGGAAGACTTGGGCATCTGTTTTAAACAATGTCATTATTTACACACGGTGACTTTTGCATTTGAATGAACATTAGCGAAATGTGACATTAGCTGCTCAAATTCAAAGTAGAAAAAATTACTAGAGTTGTCAGACTATTGTGATACACTGATTCACTACTCCTTGATAAATGCCAACATTTTCTATTACTCTCCCTCCCCAAAAACGAATAAGGAATTCACACATTTGCACTCTATACTTAAGTACTGAATGGAACATTTTCTGAAAGAAAAATAGCTAACATAAACATAATTTCTTCTTTAGAAATATGAGGTATGTAATAATTAGCAGAGTCTCACTAAAGCTACAGAAACCATATTCCCTTAGGAGAAAAAGAACAATAACTTCTGAAAAAAATGACAGGCTATACACAATTTAGTGTATCTGAGGAATACAAATATAACTACTTAAACATATTTAAAAGTGGTAAATTCACTTCCTCTACAAATTCATAAACTCAGAATTGTTTCCTTGCAATTGTTCTTGGAACTAATAGAGAAAAATCTCCCAGGGACACATGAAATGTAATAAGTGTAATATGAAAATTGCCCTTTCTCCTGTGAAGCCTGAAACAAAGCAGATATTCTGCAGAACCCCAGCAGGTTCCCCTGCTCCCTGCCCACATGGGCTCTGCCCCCAGTCGCACTGCAGGAGCGCCTTAGGAACTTGCTCAGAGCTGACTGTGTGGAAGGAACGTGGGCTCACACATCTGAAGGCACGCCACAGAGCTTCAGCAATCCAGTCTCTCGGTAATTACAACTAATATTTCATGATGTTGTGGAATTTACGGCTACGTAGATGTGTGTACACATCTTAGTATGCAGTGTAGCCAATGCTTGCAATTAAAATCACAAGCCTTGCAAAGTATAAGAGGTGTATTGAAAGCTGAAATTTGCAGAATAAAACATTGCAAGGAGGTTTTCAGCTTTTTAATTTGAACCCTTTAAACTTCTTGATTGCAGGAAGAGGTCTGAGAACACAAATCAAGCTAAAAAGTAAGGAGGTAGTGAATTTCCACTGCCTGTTTCCAAGTGGATTTTTTAAGCACGTGGCTTTTCAAGCCAATTTCGTGATTTTGGACTCTGCCTCATGAGTGTGTGAATGGACAGGACTGAAGGTACTTTATAGGGCTTATTTAAAAATAACATCCTAACCCAAGCTATAAATCACAATAAGTATTTAATGCCTTATGTATATAATAAATATTCAAGTCTAAGTATCTGGTTACAGCAGTGATTAAGAGTTCTGAAAATCAACCCCTTAAAAGATGGTCTTCAGTGGAAATAGTGTGAGTGGCGAGGCTTCTTTCCCACCCTGCTATGCATGTGTGCAGTTCACAGCCACTAAGTCACCAGCATGACAGCATCTGTTGTTCCTGAAGCAAGTCTGAAGATAGAGAGGAGTCAGCCTGATAGCAAGTTCTAAACAGTGCTTAAAGCACCTGGATGGGTCTTATAGTGGGAAGAGGGACAGAAGGATAAGAAAGATATCTCAGGGGAGTCTATCTCTACGTTAAGCTTTTAAAGAGAAAACTTGAGCTTCATGAAGTTGAACTTCTGACTGGTTAGCGCAGTCAGAAGTAATGAATCAGAACTACAGATACAGATCCCTGCAGACCTTTTCCTTTTCAAATCCCATTACGTTTGCAACAATACAGGCAGGGGATAGCTCTGCTGAAAGGGACTTTGGGGTCTCGGCAGACAGCAAAGTGACCATGAGGCAGCGGCGTGTGCCCTGGCAGCCGCGTACTGGGCTGTGGAAGGGGGGCACAGGCAGCACAGACCCCCATCACCCTCCCGTTGCCCAGCACTCTTATGCTAGTCGAGGATTTTTGGCAAAACATTTCTGTGGCAGGTATTGTTGGAAAATCCTAATCAATGAAAAAAAATTAAAAATCAGTTCACACAACCCATCTGAAAATCCAACCCATCAATCTATTGGTTTTGCTGCTATGGACTTTCTCTCATTTTCTTTTTCTCTTTTGACTAGAATTTCTAGTCTCGACCTGAGAAGGTTTCCAAACAGCAGTTCCCTTAAAATTGGAAGAGGAATTCTGCGCTTGATTCACGACAGGCACTACAATCTGTAACTTGCATATCCTGAATAACGTCCTTGATCTATACAGAGCAATGAGTCCCTTTTATCAAACACTATTTAATGTATTTAATGCAGTAGCACAGAAGGTCTCAATGAGCAAGGACCATTGACTTTCTTCACATGTGCCTTTGGAGCTGCTTCTCTGAACTTCATCTGTCTGTTTGTGTATTGTGTCCAGTATTTTGCAATTTTAGAAGTGACTCCAGAAGTATAACTTGACAACTCAGAGTTACTGTTGGAAAAGCTTACTGGAGCATCCAGCCCTGATATAAACCAGACTTGACATGCAAGTCTGATGGCCCAAATGAGTTATGAAGTCACTGAGCTTTGCAGGATACCTCAAGTTCCGCATAAAAAGGTTATTTTTGAGATGCTTGGTTCTGTTCCACACAGAAAACAAATATTAACACTATATTATTTCTGGACAAGGACTCTGATGCAAAGATTAAATGTGATACTGGTATAGGCTACTACACCAGCAGGGATAGGACCTACCTGAACCCAGTTTTGTTGACAGATGACCCAATTCCCTATCAGGAAAGCTGCATGGCTGCTGTAGTTTTTGTAAGCATTTGGATAATGAATTATAGTAGTAGAAAAGCTACAGGCAAATACTTCATTAATTGGTGTTGAATCAAAACTATCAAAGCAGCAGCATGTAACAGACAAGTGATTATGTTGCTCAAGTGGCATTCCTTTTAAGTGCGACAATTCAATTTGTTAAACTTTTTCATCAAAAAAAAAAAAATGAAAAGGCAACATTGCCTTCTCTGAAATTCATTGCTTCACCTATTTCTGCCAGATCTTATTTTTTCCAAATGAAATCTATTTTTAGATGCCATCAAATGAAACCCCTTTTCAGCCCTATTTTATCCAACCGTCTCTCGCTGAACTCCTGAGAATGCTGCTGAGTTAAATAGTGACAGTGGTCATTATCCAAAGCACTTTTTCAGATATTGCTTAATACCTGTTATTTTATAGTTGGATGGCTACTCTGAGTTGGCACTGATGCTTCTTACATATTTTTCAGGATAGAGAAGAATAAGGTGAGAGCTCTTCGTGTGTTTAAAGATTTTTTATGTTATATTGAATTCAGTGTGCCATTTCATTATTTAGATATAGAAAGTTTCTCTGGACTTCTTACCAGTTCTTACTCTGGTCTTGTATCGCCACCAAATTCTGCCAGCTATCATGAACTTCTCAAAGTAACAGCTGATTTTCTGGAAGCAGTGCTAGATTACACACTTTTAAATTATTCTAAATATATCAGTTATTTTTTTCTCCTATTTGGTTTTCTGCTCCTGATTTAGCAGGGTTCTGGATATATGTCCAGAGGCACTGGTATAGAGCAGCTCTTCTCTGAGAGCAGTCAGAACAGGACTTTTTTTATTATATGACTAGCGACTTCTCATACTACTTCCTTCAGAAACACTGTATAAAAACTTCTGGAAATATAAACTCTCTTACTAATTCTTTGACGGCATTCTGCTCGTGGCAACAAAACAACACAGGAACGAGATGCTTTTTTGACCTAATTTTATAATTCTCTTAATTTTTCATTGAGGACTTTTCTGGGTTCTCCCTTCTCTGTGATTTGCAAGATGACCTTCAGAGCCCTTTTACAGTCAGATTCACAGATAATAGTGAAAGTTTGTAAAAAGAGATAGTACAACTTCATTATCTTAACTACTCAAATTTTCAGTTCTTTTAGAGCACTTATTTTTAGGATAATTTATGCTGGTGCTTTCCATGATTTCTCTTCCCCCCCTTTTTTTCTTTTCTCCCCTCCCCCCTTTCTCATCCTACAGGTGGAGAAATGGCAAATGTTAAACAGCAGCTGTGGGATGTGTCTTTCCCAGTCTCTCTAAAGGAATGAAATCAAGCTGTAGCTTTTGCTTTTATACTCCATGGGTCTAGCTAAGTGGCCTCTGCCAAAGAACATCACCTAGCTTGAGGAAGTTCTTTTATCACAATGTATTTAAAACCTCTCTGTATTTTTCCCTATTTGTCCTTAAAAATTTCCTCTCGAACCTCAGAATGTTGTTCTACCATAAATATTTATGGGAAACTCCTACTTACTCTGCCAGTGAAACAATGGCAGGATATAACCCTTACTCTGGTGTTCTGAATTTATATTCTGCTCTATTAGTGTCACTTGAGTTGGATTTCCATTTTATTATAGGATTATTATTTTTGGGGGCCTGAGCATTCCCTCGTACCTTGCTATATTTCTCACCTTCTTGATTCCTAATTGTTTCAGTACATATGTACTTTCTCTGAATCTAATAAGGTCCTTTTAAAGAACCTCCATGCTGCTTCTACGGATTTTAATTTCCTAACTTTCCCCTTCAGGCTATTTCTAACTTCCTCAATATAAAAATCTTCCTTTTTTGAAAAGTACTGTAATATTATTACCTTATGGTATGTTCCCATGGGAGGATGTTGAGCTTAATTATATTATGGTCACTTTTATTTAGTGGCTCAACCACGTTAACTTCCTGAATCAACTCATATATTTTGCTCAAGACCTGCTTCAAGCCTAGATTTGTCCTTTCAGTATTCCAAAATTCTGATAACAAATGATTGTCTTTGGTGTCCACACACTATTCCATTACTGTAGTGAGAGGGCTTAAAAATATGTGCCCGTGATATACATGAAAAAGTCATCAGGAAATACTTGTTTATTCAGTACACTTTTAAGTGTGCCTGAAGTCTAAAGGGCTTAATTGTCAGTGAAAGCACATGGAGGTTTTTTTAATTGGAATATTCCTTCTCTGTGCATGAATCAAACTGTATGTTTGGGAGGTCACTTACACTTCTAACTCTGCATATGTCGAAACTGCTGTTTGTGAGGCATGAAATCTTGCAGGTTAAATAGCTTATTGCAAATCAGCAAATGGAAATTGCTGGTTCTCCCACAGCTTGAGAGCCTAAGCCCACTGAAACAGCAGCTGGTTCCTTAAAACCCCCCCACCTGAAACCCCAAACTGTAAACTAAGGATTTGGTGACCTGCAGTAAATAGAAATGGCGGTACCTCACAAGTGAAAGCCCATTGTGAAGGACAGGGATGTATCTCAAGTAATCGGTTGTTGTGAGGATAAGATTCATCTGAAAACAAACTTTACTAACTAACTGTATGGTAGTTCTGAAAAGCACACTGAAATATGGTTTGTCTTTGAACTAAATCCACTGCTTCTCTGAACTTATAAACATGACTTTGAAAGAATGTACACTGTTTTTCTGATTAGAAGTCCCTTCTCTTTCTTTTTTCCATTACTCATTTATTTCAATCCCAGTTTTAAAATGTAGCTCATTAGAAAAGCATTCTCAGTAACAAAGTTGAAACAAATACAGACACGTGTATCCTCGTTCAGCACAGTGCAAGAGAGCTATTACATGATATGAGAACACTAATATTTGCCTGTACTAGGCTGAATTTCTTTACTATTTTAAATCCCAAACTGGTTACTCTTAAATCGAACTTTTCTTAAATGTGCCAAGAGAGAAACGTTTGCTTCATTAATGTTATAATTTGTGGTTCACGTTTCAAAAGAAAGCTAAATAAAAATCATTTCTAAAATAGTGTGTCCTGCTGACATAAACACAGTTAACTTATATTTTTTTTCAGTTTCCAGGATTGTTTCAGTTGTACAAAGCAGTAAAAGTATTCTGCTCTTTCCATTTTTCTCATACTATAAGAACCAAGAAAGCAGGAATTTGTTTAGCTCATTGGCTCCATTTATCCCGAGCCAAGACCATGATCTTGGAAACCCTGTAACTTGGCTGAATACAGTACAAAGTTCTTTGCAAAAAGCCAGTGCAATTAGAACAACACAGTGTATGTTCAGTCTCAAAATTAAGACGATAAAGTTTCAAACAGCTAGAACTAAAACAGAGTATCACGGACCCGGGCCTTTAATCAGTTAAACACAACCCCTAACTGCACTAGTTTTTGATCAGATGAAGAATTGTGTAGCTGGGGGCAGCGTAAAGGCAACCCCATTGTAGCTTTTTGCAAAGGGGCAGGATTCCCACAGAAAAGCAGGAGACATAATGGAAGGGGTGCAAGCTTCCTGCAGTCCTGCCTCGGGAGCTGCAGTGAATGCTTTGGAAGCTGTCGTTCTCCAAAAACCTCTCCTTCACTGCATGTCTGCTGCATCTAACACGTGGATAAGATACTCTCTTCACTTTCCATGAAAACACCTGTAATTTCTATTTTGATGAACTACAGCACCTAAGAAAAGCAAATGAATCAAAGTCAGTACTAAGGATTCTATTTTGCTGTGGTTCAATTCACCCAGATTATTCACCAGTCGTTGAAGGTACATTCTTGTTTTATGGAACAAGGGGTTTCTCAGGCCTGATTAAAATATAATTTTAGCTCTGCTCAGATTGAAAGTAGTGTAATAGTTTCTTTCATGCATTTTGTTTGGGATTTATTTTTTCTTTTGCCATTCATATAAAGGGATTTGAGAAGTTACTAGGTTAGTAAGGAGCTAATTAAGTTCATTTCCCTTAGTCATTTGCTACTGTTCTTCCTTAAAAATTCTTACTCCTGGAAGTTGAAATAATGATGCAGGTAGTGAAGTAATAATAACATTTATACACATTGAGTAAATGTGTATACATTTAATACAAAATGGAGAATTGTGTGGAATCTATAGAACTGTGTTCCTTTTGTTCTTTTTTTTGTGCCCTATATATTTAGCATACTATTTCAAAAGCAATACTTTTGAAGGACCATATAATTTGCCAGGAGAATGTGTCTCTAGAAGAGATGCAAAACAGTGCAAGTTGCAATATACAGACATTAATTTACAGCAAACCCACAGTCTTTAATGCTTCTGCTTCAAGACCTGACACTGCTTTTAAATTAAGTAATCCATTGCATGTTTTTTTACCAAGCATTTGTAATAAAACATGGGTACTGTCCTTGAAATAGTTCTGATTTGTCGCAGTGAGGGGAATCTTGCAGTGGCCGGTTTCTGCTGGGTAATTCCCTAATATTCCCCACTTTTGGATTTGTCTGGTGCTTCAAACCTTTTGCCATGACATTGGGAACTACACTGTATTTGGCAGGGCAGCATTAACAGGCATTAACGCTGCAGGCATTCACACACTTAAACATTGTCTGCCACTTGATAGGCAGAGTCAACAGTGCTTAGTCACATCTTCATCTGGGCTCCTAGGAGGTGGACAAGATCATTTTACTTTCATTGCTAACAATTAGCACTCAGTTTGTTATGGAGAGACATGTGTTTTCTTTCAGGAAGAGCTTAAGTAAGGACTTTTCTTAGGTAGCTTGATATTAAAAGAATCTGTTCTCATTCGCACTCCAGCGTGACTCAGATCCATTCATGTACCAAGCTGGTGGTGTGCTGTGATTGGATGGTGACTGTGGGGATTGAGAGTCCAGCTGATAGAGAGTCACCAAAGTTTAAGGAATGTCAAAAACATAAACGTTTTTGGTGATTTACTCCCTCCTGTACTTCTTTTCAAGGCGTTCAGTTAACATAAAAATAATGATTATTACATAAATTATAGTTGTTGCAATTCAGCTGTAGGGATTGCAATCCAATGCCAGTGAAGATAGACCAGGGGTTTAGAAAGTATCTGCTGTAAATTAAAAACAAATGGTTGAAAGTATTTTGCAGACCTCTCTCCCACAGATTGTATATTCCATTTTCCAAATTAAATCTAAGAGAGAATATTACTTTATTGAGATTTATGGAATAATTTCTTTAAAAATTCCAGCAATATGAGAATGTAGGCAGACACTGACACTGAAGCAAAATAAGTGTCAGCTACTAAGTGGTTTCATCTTTTAGAGCTTTTTTTGTTTCTGGTAATGGGAAATATTAGTTCTGACTGCTTTTTAAAGCTAAGATTATATATAAACCATTAATTAGGGGCAGATCATTTGTCCAGCTTTTACTGCAGTGGGGATAAAATGGGTGGAAAACATGATAATATACCATTGCTCCACTGGAGGAAGTGTTCCTCCCTCAGTCCAACTTGCTGATCCCGTCTAAGGAATAGGACTTAAGAGCTTGTGAGAAAATGTGTGTAAGGGGATATAAAGGAAAATTGTTCTGTGGCATTTTGGGGAAGGATATATAGGAATAGCAGTTGGGCTGTATTAACCATGAAAGGATATGTGTTACTCAATTCTTCATCTCTTTTAAGACATGAGCTATTTGTTCTGTGTGTCACAGTACAAGGGATGTAACACCAGAGGAAATCATAGAGTTGTGATGGACAGGAAAGTACCTGGAAGAAGTCTCAAGGACACAGGACTGTTCTGGAGAGCTCCAGTACTTCATGGGTTCCCTGAAGTATTCTTAGGACCTCATTACAGATTTTGGGGTGTCCAAGAGCTTAAAGGGATGATGAATCCTGGAGCTTTAGTGGACTGTTAAACCTCCTCCCATTAAAGAAAAACATGTGGTTGAAACTGTGTTGGCTAAGAACCATGGAATTTTCTGCGTAACTTTATTCCTTCTTTGCCATTTTGTGTTGGCTATCATGATCTGTCTGTTATATTTCAGCAAACGCAATAATTTCCTTTTAATTAGATAATTGCCATGTTATTCATTGGTTTTGATCACTTCTAAATTCGGCTTTTGGGTTTAACAAATGCAGTTTCAGAAGATGATGGATTTTTACATTTTTAAAACCGCTAAATGTTCAGAAAGGATTTGTACACATAACAAAATTAAAGTAGGGATTATCTAGCACTGTGTGTGGGATACAGCTATAATCTATACAGTGCATGGAAAAGAAACTGGCATTCTCAATTGCACTGCACACATCTCAGTAATAACAGGGTATGAGGCATACAATTTCATGGAACACCCACAATGAAAATTATTCTTTCCAAACAGAGAATTGTTTTGGAATAAGTTAGGTTAATTGGCACCATGGGATTCCTCTTAAGGAAACACAGAACATTAAAATCTACACATGTGCATGTAAAATGATAAAGTATTATCTTCTTTCCCCTCTCAGCTCCTCAAATCTAAGACACGCTACCCAAAATCAACAGAAACGACTGTTTTGTTGATTTAAATTTCCTTAGAATAAACTGGCAATTCTTCATCTGGTCAGCTTACAACCTGAGAGCCACTGCACTGCTCCACAATTGCTTGCATGGCTATGGTTATCTAGTGCAGTCCCTCACACAAAAATAGAGCTCTCCAGAGCTTTTGGCACACGCTTTTCAGCGTTGTAAGAAACTACTTTCTGTGCAAGCAACAGAGCTGTATGGTGCTGAGACACAGCCTCTTGCAAGGGCCTGGGGTGCCCCTGTTAGGATTAGAACCAAAATCTGCAAAGCGTTAATGAGAAATCCAGGCACATTTCACTGTCATTATGCAGTTGGTAAAAATGTTGTATTTTGCAGTTTCGGGATATGGTTGAAGTATATTAAGTCCTCACAAAAGTATTATCGCCCTCTCAAAAATTACAAAGACCTTCTCAGTAATAAAGAAAAAAAATCTTCCTTCTCATGAAGAAGGCTGAGTTCTCATGCAGGCTGTTGTGCTGCGTGCATTGTGTCATTTCATGAATGTTTAAGGTCATATAAACAAGGATACTCTACTTGGTTTATCTTTAGAATGTCCTCCCTTTTTCACATTTGGCCATTTGCACACCTTAGCTGTTATTTCTTTCCTAGTTTTCTGCTCCAGTCGTGTCAAGACATTTAAAACCAATTAATTGTGGTGCCTCGTGGGCAGGTCACGGGTGAGGTGTAGCCTGAAAAAGGATGTGTGTTGTGCCACGGGTCTGACTGCTGCTCTTCTGACCTGCAGAATGAGTGAGAAACCCCCATGTCCTATGACCTCACATCACTTCATGTGCAAGTCCGGTGCTGAGAAATAGTCTTCATCACTCCCCTCTGCGCTCTCCAGCGGAAAGAAGGACATCCTTCCACTGCTCCCCTTTCTCTCCATGCATCAAAACAATCCCTTTTGGGACTAATTGGTCACACAGTTTGCAGCCACTGGAAGTTTGCCTTTCTAGGGAGCAGAAAGCAGAAGGTGACTTTTGCTGAGAATATAAACTAATGCTAAGTGGATGAAGCCCATGTTGCCGGGATGTCAGGGCAAAGCCGTTCAGGAAAGGCTCATTGATTTCACCCTTCTCCACCTAAGTGTTCAGAGGAAAACAATTTTAAATTACTGGACTTGGATGGAAGGATTATCATGAACTGTGTGAATTGTGGGTCTTCTGGCATTAACATAAATCCCATGAGTATGGATGGACAGTGTATATGTTAACCTAGGTCTGTCTGTGTATTGACATGAAGCAAAAACAAATATACATATCCAGGGTCGAGAGGAATATGTGAGAAATTTTACTGGTGATAGAAGTGAGCAATTAGCAAATAGTGCAAACAATCTGATCCTATTCATGCACTAGCTTTTAAATAGCTCTTAGCCCTGGTTTATTATAGTTTTCTGTAGCAGCTCCTCTCTGCAAAGACAGTACAACCTACTATAAGCCCCTTGAAACAGGCTGTGCCAGTGCTGAAGATAGTGCTAATTTTTAAAAAAATTTTATTTGATTTTATGTTTAATTATCTGAGTAATACATAGTCACGTGATTAAATGTTATAGACTCATTGAACCACTGAGGTTGGAAAAGACCTCTAAGATCATCAAGTCCAACCACTAACCCAGCACCACCGGTGTTCACCACTAAACCATGTCCCCGTGTGCCACATTCCCATGCCTTTTGAACACCACTTTTCCGGGCAGTCTATTCCAATGCCTTGATACAAACATGAAGGCTCAGGAGGTGTTTCACCACTAACCATGCGTTCCTGCAAAAAGACACCTATGGCAACAAGATGAATTGCTGTGTTTGGCAGCATTCCTCATGGCATCACAGAAAATCCCTGCCTCAATCACTGAATCACTCATTAGTAAGACTTTGTAGGATTCAAAGTACTTGTGCTCTGACAAAAAAACCTCCAAAACACAGTAAGAGATATATCTAACTTTTAACTCATCTTAAGACTATTACTTGGAAATCTGCTGAGCAGATATTTCTATGTGTTTTTTTTTTTCATTGCAAGGAAAACTGGCTGTTAATGTAGTTATAAGGAATTATATAGGAATAGCGCATTTAAAATACTTCAGAAATTAAAAAACTCATATAAAACTAGTCTTACTGATTAGTTTGAAAGCAAGATGTAATAAAAAGGTGACTACAGCTTAGGAACTAAGGGAAGTTTCTGTTAAAGTGTAAGTGTTTCTGACAGGGAAACCCACAGTCTTAGGGTAGGGAAGAAGGTGACAGACATGAAGGAGTCAAACTTGTATATTCTTAACAGTGATCTCTGATATAATTTAATTGAGATTTTCTGTCCCTTTTCCCTTCCCTTCCCTCCCCTGCCCTGCCTTTTCCTTCCTCAGAGACTTTGCCCTTTATCACAGTATTCCCATGACATGTACTAGGGATATTTTATTACTAGCTAAAAAAAATAAATAGTAATATCTCTACACAAGTGCAAGTAGTAATTCCATAATGGCAATTTGAAGGACACCCATTTTATAGGGGTTTCTTGGCAAAGTGCAACAGAATGCAACCCTTCTTGCTGGCTGCACGATTTATGACCCTGTAGCCAGCAGATACACACCAGAGCTACACCACAGCTTAGTCACAATCAAAAACAGGGATTAAAAAAGGCAATAAACTGAAAATTACTTAAGGATCAGAGATGACGAGCAACTGAACATGAAGGCCTACTGTGATTCCGTACCTAAAGAGCTAATTCAGCCAGTGGATTTATAAGCAGAAAACTACCATCTAACTACAGGGACTTGATTTTACCATTGGCAGCAGTAACTTGGCTACTTTGTACCGTTCAGATGTCCTTCATTTTAAAAGGATTTTGGGAAGTTGAATGATTACAGGGAAGGACCACAAAAATGATTTAAGGACTAACAGTTGCAGCCCTAGAGCTACTTAGCTTTTCAGGGTGTATTTTGAAAGGTGATTATAGCATTGAACTCCCAAGGGAAGTGGTAGGCTCTTAATTTTTTGTTGTTGCCAAACCATACCTTGATGCTTTCCCTCCTGAACAATCTGTTTTAAGCCAATATATATTAAACCAACACATGTTTTTGGGCTCAGGAGACAAGAAAGTGAATGAAAATTGATGTAATAGGTCGTGCGACATTTTATGGTGGCTGTTACTAATCTAAAGGTTTCCAAATCTTAGGAAATAATACAGTTAATAAGATCAAATACAGCCACAAGAATAAGAAAATTTGAAAAACTGCTGCAGCATTCACCATTTTTCTTTAAGGTAGATACAATCTTGAGTACAAGGTGACTGATCTTGTCATTATAACATATTCAGCCCTGCTGCATCTCAAGAAATCATTAAATCCAAGTTTGTAGAATGTTTTGATCCTTTTTTTCCCCCCCTGCAGAGTGAATTATGGGATAAAATCATATTTGCACGATACTTTTAAAGCATTTCATTATTATGCCTAAATTTTGACAATAGATTCAGGCCTATTTCAGGTCTGGTTTTTTTTCTAGATAGTTGACTAAGGTCTTCCTAAACATCACTGAGATCAAAGTGCTTCCCATTCAAACTTTCTGCCTCTCGTCTACTTGGCAATCGTTTAAAACAAAAAGGACAGAACAGTAGTGAAAATCAGTCTGAAAGAAAAAGTGGATACTAATGTTTTAATTAAAAAATTGTCTTTGCCACATGACTTTGAAGGAAGAAGCGTAAAATGTTGCTGTGTAACTAACCACTCTCTTGACCGCAACATGATGGAACACCAGAAGCAGACCTTCAGGTTTGGGGGTTTTTTTGTGAACTGTTGATTATTTTCTTCTGAACACATGCCACATACTCGGGGTAGTTTGTAATATTAATGAACACATTAATTTTATACTGGGGGATGGAGTCAGCGTTTTCTTCACTACACTGGGCTATGTATTCCTACGCAGCTGAGGCCCCAGCGCACATCCCAGATTTGAGTTACAGGTGCATGTCCTTACTCAGCTTGGAGGCAAGACTGAGGCACGCAGCTTCTTGTCACCACATTCTTGACATAGGGAAGGAAAGGCTCAGGGTAACAGGAGAGAGCTGGCCAAGTGCCCAATCCATCCACACATCAAATGCATTGGAGAGGGCCACGGGTGTTGAATCAGCAAATCCTTGAGTGAGATCCATTCGTGGCTTTCAGTAACTAAGTCGGAAACCAGAAGATTGAAAATCGTTCCTGCTAACTGTGCTCTCAAGGAGTCTTAGAATTTGGGAGATGGGCAAAGAAAAATTGTTTCTTAAGGTGCTTTTCTTTTTTTAAGTCTTCAGTAATGCTGCATCTAATTTTCTCTTGAGTGGAGCTACCAAGAAGCACAAGTTACCATCATCCATTCATCGAATCTGTTATGAAATACTTCTACATGCTTGTGCTGATTCCTCCTGAGATACTGGCAGCAGATAAAATGATCACTTCTTCCCTTTCATTTGAGCTCCTTAAAATTAAATCAAGAAACTCTCAGTAATTTTCCTGCAGTAACAATTTTCAAGCAGAGACTTCAATGAGTTCAATGAAGTTTCAAAGCCAATGGACCAATAAAACTAATGCATCAGGTTGTACCACTCTTCTAATTCAGACCTTCACGGGAGTGACTGCCAAGAAGCAGCCCCAGACAATCCTATTTATGTGCTTTGGTTAGCAGGACCAATGATTTTATCACTGCCAAATTTCCTCTTCATGATAGGAAAAGAAGAGAAAATCAACTACCACTATTTTATTCCACCAATCAGCACAAAAAATATCTTATTGGGATAGCTGTCCAAAATGCTTTTCAGAGCCATCAGTTTAAATTACCTTTCCTTCAACCACAGATGCATTATCGTCATCATCACTGGATACCACATGTATCTCTAAAGTTCGAAAAAATATTTTAAATATTTTTATTGGTTTTGCTGTCAGTAGATTTAAATGTTTGTTTGGATTTCAGGTACAGACAAAAAAATAACAGAAACTGCTATTTTCAGACACTTGTGTAGAGGAGAGAAACTTTTTACATTTCTTTTTAGGGAAAAATAATTGTTTGCCTTTTTTTGCTATCACTGCTTAAAGGCTGGAAAAGAGGTGAACGTTTTTTGTTTGTTTCAATGAAGAACCTCTAAGTTAATTAAAGAATAATATCAAATGGATACTGTTATAATAGAATCACAGAATCGTAGAATATGCTGAGTTGGAAGGGACCCACAAGGATCATCAAAGTCCATGTTCTGGCCCTGCCCAGGACAGCCCCAGGAGTCACACCATGTGCCTGAGAGCATTGTCCAAACTCTGCCAGGCTTGGTGCTGTGACCTCTGCCCTGGGGGCCTATTCCAGTGTCCAACCACCCTCTGGGTCAAGAACCTTTCCTAATATCCAACCTAAAACTCCCCTGACACAACTTCAGGCCGTTCCCTCGGGTCCTGTCACTGGTCACCACAGAGCAGAGATCAGTGCCTGCCCCTCCTCTTCCCCTCACAAGGAAGTTGTGACTGCAATGAGGTCTCCCCTCAGTCTCCTCTTCTCCAGGCTGAACAGACCCAGTGCCCTCGGCCGCTCCTCATACGGCTTCTCCCCCAGACCCTTCACCATCCTCACTGCCCTCCTTTGGACACTCTCTAACAGCTTAATATCTTTCTTATATTGTGGTGCCCAACACTGCACACAGTGCTCAAGAGGAGGCCGCCTCAGTGCAGAACAGAGCAGGACAATCCCCTCCCTCGCCCGGCTGGCGATGCTTTGCTGATGCCCCCAGGACAGTGTTGTCCCTCCTGGCTGCCAGGGCACTGCTGACTGGTGTCCAACTTGCCATCCACCAAGACCCCCAGGGCCCTTTCCACGGCATGGAAGAGACCAGATATTTGGGTTAACATCTATGAATATGTGTAAATGAATAAAGGACTAGAAAAAGGCACCAAGTTACCTCGGCAGAACACTTCACTGGAATACATTGGCCTAAGTTTGATCAGGGACAACTAAAACTTCATTGGTTCCATTCTACATTTTCAGTATATGAGAAGAATCAGGCACAACGAGCCAAATATATATGTCCACATTCTGGCACTATACACTTTTCTCAAGGAAGCTCAGAGGACACATTCAGTGATGCTTGCACTTTCTGTGGGGATGAGGTGTTTTGGATAGTGGTGTCTTGGGGGTTTTTTCATTGCTGACTGGACACTTTCTGTCCTGTCTGCTGGAAAACCATCGATCCACATAGTATTCTCTGTTACTGATTTCTAAAGTGTATCATAGGTAAGTTAGACCAAACATCCTTCAAGTGGTCTGTCAAGTGTTGACAATTGCTACCACTGTCACAGTGATCTCCCACCTTTGTAGGTAAAGGACCATGGACAATGATTGTAGGAATCAAACTGCAAGGGGTAAACATAAAACTGTTCAAGAACCCTTGTTTTAAAACTACCATTTGGATTATGTGGGGTTTGTTTTATTCTATTTATTATTTTATATAATGTATTCATTCCTTAAATTCTTTCCTCTTTCTGTGTAAGAGCTGGAGTCTTGCTTCTAGGCACATTCCCTTCCTCCTTACCTGCAAAGCATATAAAGACTCTGTTCTTGCCAGCCTGCATTAAACACTGCAATACAATTATACCCAGTCACTGGACTGTTATCTCAGGGAATTGAATTAGACTTTCTAGCTTAGAAACCACAAATTATTTACACAAAATGTTATCGTTGAAACAGATCCAGTCTAGAGCATTATATGATGGTTAGGGTAGTAGAGACTAAAAACATCAGGTCACTGATTTAAAACAGAACTAAAAGTTGAATTTGATCCTGAGGATACCTGTTGAGAGTCATATCAAGCACGTTATTGCCTATTCAGAAGCATGGAAAACCAGTTTTCCATTTAGCCTTGTCTCTAAGCTGCAGCTCTAAAAGGTTCCTCAATAAAGGTTTGGTTTGGACCCGTAGCAGTTCTGTGGGAATTTCACTGTCAGTTTGTTGCAAGTACAAGTGATCAAAACCTTTGGTTAAGAAATATGAAACAGCTTTAGATGGATGTTCAAAAGGGACTCCTGATACGTCCCTTCTGGTTTGATATCTTGAACATAAGGGTTACCTACAGGGGCAGAAAGGGAAGCATTCAGCAAATCACAAAACCATATCAATTGGTTCCTTCCCTGAAAAAGGTGCAATATGTTTCATTTCTCACTCTTTCAACACAAACCAAAACCCTCTGAGATTTCCTTGCAGAAGAGACTTAATTGGCTTGTTGCCCTTATAGCTGCAACACAAAATTATCAGTTAGCATGTGCTACGCATTTTAAAGTGATATAGTTTGTCACAATTATTATTTAATTATTTATTATTATTACTCTGTCAAGAGTTTTTTTATATATCTTTCACCCGTGAAGGCTTTTTGATATATAGTCCTGACTGCTCTGAGCATAACCTGATTACAATTTAAATTTTCTTGATATATCTGGATTTGACTTGCATCACCACTCTAAACTGTGACAAGAAATCAACGTGGAACAACACTTCAATGACATTTCCAAAGTAAAACATGCCTCAGTAGACTTAGGAGTTTTCCACTGGTACTTACCCCATAACTAGATGCAATTTTTTCCCTCCACCTTCCAGTATATTCCCACTGGTACCCATTTACCTCTCACTCCCCTGACCACGAAAGTCTTCCCATTAAACAGATGAAAGCTGTTGCCCCAACCCTCCCTCGTGCCTGAATGTAGACGGTCAGTCCCTTTTTCTGTGCACCTCAAATACATGCAGCTTTAAAGCATCTTCCCATCAAGGACAGCTTATGCTCCACTGGAGGCTGAGCCAAGAGACAGTGAGCACCCCTGCCCCTCTCCTGGGATCCCTGGGCACCAGTACCATTTGAATTTAAAGTGAGGAAAAAATGAGGGGAAAAGAAAAAAGTTTGATAAGAATTATGAGATGCTATGTTTTCCATTCCCGATACAAGGAAGTTTTCACTTCTCTGCCAGAAAGAACTGCAGTGTCTCTTGTCACTAATGTCTTTTATTATTTAATCTCTGAAAAACACTTTTTAGCTTTTCCCCCCACACATGCTAAAATCTAAAAATGTAGAGAGAAGTATAAAATCCAACCTTTATTCCACTTTGAACAAGCTTGTGTATATCCAAAAAAGGTTCCTTGAGTATGTCTCCTTCGGGAGTGAAAATCTTCACATATCCTTCTTTCTCGAGAATAAAGAGGCGATGGGATCCATCCCCAGAATGTACTGCTCCAACAGGCTGCCTTAGTCCACTCACAACCTCCTGGATACAGAAGCAGTTGTGCTTGTGTTTTCTAAAGAAATGGAAGGAAACAGTGAGACACTTCTTCTTTCTCATAAACGTGACACAACAATGCCCCTAAAAGATAAAATGCTTGTTCTGCAGTGATATTAAAACTACTTTGTATTAAAATCATATATATATATATATATATATATATATATAAAATCATATATCCAGGATAAATTATTTCCTTGAATGTGTGGAAGCAGGTAATACTACTTAAAATCAGTTTGAACTCCACTTGAGCAAAATTTGGTCTGTATATAAAGAAGGGAAAATTAAATAAACTTAGATCCAAAATGAAGAGGAATGTGAGAGAAAAGAATTGGTGAAAGAAGAGAATAATTTAGAAATACAGAATTTCTACCATAAAATAAACACAGCAAATTTCATTGCTTTGACAAAACTTGGCTTCTAAAACCAATTTAAAAATAATGACTTATAATGGGATAATCTAATTTAATTATTTTAACGACGAAAAATACATGAATTAAATACGTTGAAGATGATCACAAAATAAATATTTTACTAATAAACTTATTGTAGTTGTTTAGTAATATTAAATTCAGGTCGAAATGACTTCCCAGAACTACGTACAATCCACAGGCTGGACGATAACCAAGATCCACAGGGTGGATCAAACCAGGATTCTGACACCTTTTCAGCAACGCAAATATCAAATGGCCCTGAAACGCTGGAGTGAATGTAACTTTCTCTTTTGACGTACATTAGCAGCAGCAAAAGAAAGCAACATCTGGAAAACACAGCTGCTCAGCAGAAGGACGTACTGAGCTGTTTCACTGTGGAAACCACAGGCTTTTCTAGGTTTTTTTTTTGTCAGATTAAACAGCATTTATCTTTATGAACCTGCTGATCTCTTCCTCTTTGTCATATTCTTCCATGTGGTCCAGGGAGTTAGAGGCTGGCCCTCGCACTTGTTTTCTTGGGAAATCTGGAAAGCACACACCACCATCCTTTCTTGCGTAGTAATAGCAAAACTCGTCAGCTGTAGTTTGGAGGAGACCTTAAAAATGCGAAAGAGAGTACAAAGATTTAGTGTGTTGCCATGTCTGCAGCTTAGTGTCATCAAACTCATCTTTAAATGGATTCTAGTGGGAGAAGAGGTCATTTCAAACAAAGCATCAACAAAAGGCCTGTTCGGAATAAACACAAACTGAGCGTTAACTTTTATAGTTATTCATCTGTATTTGTATGAAACCTCATTTTCAGTGTGCTTTAGTGAAAGTACCAATTCATGCAAAATGCCACAGCAGTTCACTCACTAAAAAAATTAAGAGACAAAGGTCAAAATTGAGGAAAAACCCTGCCACTACGCTATTATACTATGTTTAATGAGATCAAAATATCTATTTCTGTCCACAAACCTCTTTCTAGTTATTGCTATCCAGTTTTTAATCACGAGTATTAAATCCAAGAAGACAAAGTCTGGCTAGTTATACACGTACTATTTTACTGGAACTTGAAGATAATATGTCTTAAGTTGCCTTCATTCCTTTTTGTATTATTGGCAACTGTCTTAGGATGTACTATGGTCCAGGACATAACTCATAGGATACATGGAATTAGCACTTAATTGGAATTAGAAGCCTAATTTATGCATGGCTTTCCCACTTGTGAATAATGCAGTAATCCATAGGTCTTGGCCATAAAACCCCTGGCTTATAAAGTACAGTAAGAGCTGATCAGGGACAGCTGTGTTTCATTGGAAAATGCCAGTTCCTTTTAAGCAAAGCTTTTTCAGAAACATTATCAGTTTTGACAAAATTTTAGTTAACATGATGTTTCTGGTCCAAACTCAAACTTCTGGTCTCAATGAAAAAGGCAGAAACAGACAGCAAACCTCGTATCACTATATTGCAATGGCTTGTAATTAGGGTGTTTCATTAGGAAGAGGAATATTCAGGTCAATGCCCCTCATCTGTCAGGCAAGAGTCTGACCCTAAGTCTCCCATTTCCCAAGTAAATGTCCTAACAACGACTTTATTAGCTATCCTGGGGTGGTCTCTCTGTGGCTTTCTTCATGGAAAATTTCGAAAGAGTTCAATTTCTTCCTTATGTGGAATAGGAAAATTTTTTAGATCCCAGAATTTTTGTGGAGTGGAAAGCCTTTCCCACCCAACTATACTTCTTTTCATATACATCTTCCTTTAAAAATATTGGGAAAATAACATGACAAAGCCTTGCCTTTGGTTTCTATAAAATAATATCTGGAAACACATGGTAGTGTGTTGTGGTGTAAAAGTTTAATTACGATGATTTGGAGCTTCAGTAAATTTCATCTCTGAGGAGCTGGTTTTAATTTATAGTAGTTATTTAGAGAAAATGGAAGATATAATTTCAAGTGGAACAACTGAAGAGGAACTCTGATATAATCATGGAGTAGTATTCCAAGGCTTGGAGATATAAAGCCAAAATCAAAGGTAATCTAAAATCTTGCCTTTGAATTATTTGACTTCAGAATACCGGGGTTTGTCAATAATTTATTTCTCTGGGCACAGTGGGTCAATCAAAAAAATGCGATAGCAAATTAGAGGTGTACCATTACTACGAATTTCTAGAATTTTCCAAGTATCCCGTCTACTATTTACTAAAGATAAACGACTCCTGGCTTGAATGTTTTCCTCAGCCAGAGAAGCTGAGAGCAAGTTGTGATCACGTTCTTCGCTCCGTGCGCGTCCATGTCAAACAACAATCAGATGCAAACTCACTCCACTGGTGCAATGCCCTTTCTTATATGTCAGACCAATCCCATTTCCTTATGAAACATTTTATCGTGCACTTAAGGACGTGTTGCACTGCAGTTGCCTTTTGCTCCTTAGCAAACCCACCAGCAGGTTCCAAGAAAGGATAAGGTTTATGTTGCATTTTCATTAGAAATGCTTGTAAAAAAAACGGGCTTAGAATTAAACCGTGAAAAATGCTGCATTACTGAAAGGAATGTAACCTCTGTAAATACAGTTTCACCTGTGCGTTAAGGGTGGAATTTTGTTATTTTGTTCCATAAAAACCATAGTAACATCCAAAAAAAAGAAAAATCTGCCTGTGTTATAGATGCTGAATTTAACATACTAACAGCTTCACCAAAACCAGCTAGAGGAACATTTGCTTCTGCTCCCTGTCTGCTTATAGCCATTTAATGTCTTCTTTCTTCTGCTTAGATTGCAAGGTCTTTAGTGCAGCTTGCCATTTTGTTCAGCGTTTGTACAGCGTCCCGAAGAATGGTCCCTGACAAGTGCCCCTAAGCAGTAGAACTGTTTGGAGGGGGAAAAAAAAGAAAAAAAGAAAGAAAAATCGTTTTGCCCGGTCTGAATTTATTCAACCGCAGCTCCGTCACTGTCCTCTCTGAGAACTGTGCCTAATAAGGACTGCAACCCTCGGTCCTCTGTGAATTTCTGTACTTATTACTTTATTTTAAAAGTCTCATACGTATGATTACAAATTTCCTACCAGCTGTGTACGTGTTGACAGAGCAGAGCCTGTGTTAACCAAGCAAATTGAAATCACAAAGGGAGATTAAACATCATGCTTAAGTGTCAGATTTTGCACAGCCTTGCATTTCTATGCCTTTGAAACTTTCTGTCTTGCAAACAAGAATCGAAGTACAGCCTTTTCAGTTAAGGCAGTTACAGTGAAGGCTTTCTGTGTTCCCCTTTATAAAACACTGTGGGAATAAGTTGCACGATTACAAGCCTTTTCAAAGGGAAACTTCTGCTCTCAGCTGATCTCCACCTCCTCTCTGCACTTGTATGTGCGTTCAGTTGTTCCTCACGCTGTATCTCCCTCCCTGTCCTACCTCCACCACATTCCACTTTGCTGCACTCCCTGCTTATCCATTCCCTTGCCTCTTCTCTTTGACATACAGTGCCAGTGTTGTGCTAGCCCCTGTCCCAATTGTTACAACGACGCAAGTTCCTATTCACTCCCTTCCCTCTTTGCCCTGCACACAGGACTGACTATCATCCCCTCATCTGAGCAGACCTACCCTGGCTTTTAGGGCACCAGGAAATCAGGCTCACCTGCTTCATTTCTGCTGTGGCCTTGAGCACACAGTTCAGTATTGGGTAAAAAGAAGCATTTTCCTCTTGGGTTTTTTTTTTCTGATTTGCCCTTTTGACAGCTAGATGTGAATTTGCTCACAAAGAATCCGCATTCGCCTCTCTCTTCTGAACTGCCAGTGGAAAGCAAATCAAAGATATGACTCCAGACTGATTGTTTCAAAATGTACCGAGCCCACTGGCAGCCCACATCATTTCTTACTGGATTTCAAGTGACTAGTGGCCCCTTTCCCATACTCAGACTTTGCACCTACCTGCACACAGGCAGTGCCAGGGTCAATCCCCTTGATGCTCTTGTTACCAGTAGCAAAATTATGAGCCACTACTATTTTTCTGCAAGTGGACTCTGTTGACTTTGACTGTGACTTGTTTATGTTAGAACTTCTGGAAGTGCTGTGTGAGTTGTAGAATTTCACAGAATTCCAGCATTTTGGGCTGGGGTGGCCCTGTTTGGTGCTAAAAAAATCCTATCAAGCATCTGTTCTTGTAATGCCTGGATTCAGATCTGGGCCTGGATCTGAATTCACCCACAATCATCTGGAACCCATTCCTTCAGATGAAAATAATGGAGAACAGATAGTTCAAAATCTCTCCCATGTCCTTGAATGGCACTGTGGCTGTGGGGCAGGTTTGTTCCTTAGAATGAACCACTTCACTGGCAGGGACCAAGTTTCTGCTGAAGTCTAAAGGGAGAATCAGCCACATCTTTCTTTACTAGCTATATTAATAACAAATATTAGACAAATATAACAAATATAGGTCTTCCCTTATGACCTTGGAAAACTTAAAACTCCTATTGACTGCAGATACTTCATTAAACGGTTTAACTCCGGTGTCTCCACCACCAATCACTTAAACTGAGGCTGACAGTAAAGATTAGGTGAGAAATAATCACAACAGTTACCTGGAATGAGGCAGGGAAGTTCTAATCTCATAGCCTTTGTGAAACGTTACACTCTCCTGCGTATCCATACAATCCTAATAGCTATTGTTATTATTTTGTTTGAACAAAGAATAAGGTCCTCTTTTTCTCCGAATATTCCTAAAGAAGTCAGTGGAAGTTCTGATACAGTCATAACTGGTGAGCAAGCTGCTGTCTTCAAAAGAGTTAACCAAGCTGGAGTTTTCCTCTTTGCAAGAAGAGACAGAACAATAAATGAATTTCTGAAGCTAACTCATGAAAAAAAACTGATGTAAAATTTCTTAGACTTCCTGGGTAATACGTACTGTTAAAATTTCAATATCAGAAAAGATACTTGCTATCTTAAAATGTTAATAATATTTCTCGTTTGTGCAGGACGTAAGGGATAAAATTATTTTTGTAGTCAGCAATTTCCTTAAACTCCGCTGTATTGGTGTTCAGAAACAATTAGCACTCCCTAATGGAGGAAGAGTAATTATTCGACTTTTTAACAAATGCACAGTGAATCGTTGCCAGAGACCTTGGGTTTGGTGGCCTGTTAATTTTCAACTCTTTGTTTAAACCTCCAGGCTAAGCTGAAAACATAGCTTCCACATTTTCTATTTTTTTCTTTCTTTTGCAATAAATATTATTATGGATGTATGAGTCTCACAAGTAAAACAGAAACCCCAAACAAGCTGTTATTGTAATTATTTGTATTTCAGAATGTATAAGGCTATTAAACTATATTAAAATCCTGTAATCCATCTTCTCAAAAAGAGGGACCTGGAAATTAATACCTTTGGGAAAACCTAGAATATCAGCAAACAGTATGTACCAGTCAAGCCACCAAATTAACCCAGTTGGTGGATGTAAGTATGCAACGGCTTTTTGTTAGTACAACCTACTTTCAGAACGAGTATTTAGAATGATTATTAGCATCTGATTGATGTAGGAAAAATCCTATTTTAACTGATGCTGAAGTATGTAAGCTCTTTTCCTGCAAAGCACAGTGCTCTGCCCAGTGCTAAAGTTATGCTTTCATCTGGTTATCTTTCAAGGCAACCTGGGTGGTCACAAAAAGCACTTGACATCTTGATGCACTTCAGCAGTTTTACATATACACAAACTTTGTAGAAAAATAAATTTGTCATTCGTCACCACATATGTTGATCCGAGGAGCGAGGTTCCTGTGGCTATAGCTCCTGTGCTGCTCGGCCCTTTCTCAGTCTCTCTCCCTCCCTCCACCTCCTCCTCCTTTCTCCCTTTTCTCCCTCTTTCCCTTTTTTTCAATGAAACAAATTGTTTCCTCATAAACATAGAATTTCACAAAACAACTGTGAGGCTCTTGCCCCGCAGAATATGATAATCATTTGCACTAGCTACAAACTCATGTCAAAAATGTCTTTGGGCTGACTTCTTATATGGGCCAAACATTTAGAATATCTAATCTGTTATCGCTGTTCAGCAGGCAGTCTTGGCAACTATGATCTATTCTGCTTTGCTTTGGGGAATGTGATAAAGAGCAAGAAACAGCTGGTTTAAGAAAGCCTTAGAAACATCTCTTAGTTTATAAAGACAATAATAATATTTTCATATTTGAATGGGTTGAGATACATGTTAAACCACAGTAAAGGGAAAATGTAAGTCAATTCAAAATGTTTTCTCAAGTCCATAAAAGAACACTGCAAAGAAAACCCTGCACTCTTGGGATTTCAGAGAAAACAAGTACACACTGTACACGTGCAATTAAAAACCCTCCTCCAAATCCCATCCACTTAAACTATCCCCTTTACTCAAATATGTTTATATTACATTACAAAGCTGTGTTCATATTAAAAAAATGACTATTCACAAATTCATTTTTCATCTCATTATCAACTCTTTTTTCCAGTCTCTTGCTAGTGGAAAAATAAAAAAAACAAAAAGAAAAAAAAAAAAGAAATCTCAATCAATTTAATTATTTTCTCCTGTGTGGCATTGTTTATAAGGAGTGTTTGGACAGGGAAAAAAGCATAGTTTAAAAATGACAGTCTTAAACATATAAATAATTTACTATTGAGAATACCAAAGACGTTATTTAACATAAGAGTGTCTTAAGACAGTGTTTCTAAAAGCCCCATCTTTGCGGTTATTGTGTTGATACAGTCACAAGTGATAGCACACGTTTGGTGACTGCTCAGACAGCGCGGGGCAAATGCTGCTCTTGGTTATGGCCAGCCAGCTCTACTGACCACACTGAGGAAGTGTTAGGTTAGTTAAGAATGTCATTGTTAACTGCACCTTGGAAGTGATTCAAAGATCACAGAAGTCTATCAAACAGCTCCCTTTGATTTCAATGGGCTTTAAACCCTGTGGAAAAAAACATCAGTTTCTAGGGTAACAAAACCAGAAAAAACATTTTACTCATCAGCTTTTAGAGACTCCAGAAAACAGCCAGGACTTTTTATTTCTTGCATTTTAAAGCAATCTATTGTTTAGAATAGCCTTTGAGATGGCCAACTGCTTGTTTGCGTGATATGAATTAACACGCCAATATTTCAGCAAAGGCAAAAGTTTCAGGTGCCTTTGACAACAATCAAACCGCGTTTGTTTCATGGAGAGTTTAATACGAGGGTGACAAGAAAGCACTCAAAATATTTACCTCCCTACATAAGATCTGCTATGAAGACTGAGATATTCTGTCTTTGCTTGGGCAAAATCCCCTGAATGTAAGCGGGGATTTTTCCCAGTTAAAAGCTGGCTCAACAACCACCCAGGCAATACCAACATATCAAACCAGACATCGTTTAGCCCCGTAGTTTTTTAATAGGTTTTACCTGGCATGTGACCTCGGCATGTATAATAGACTTCTTTACAATAGTCTTTGCACAAGTAGGGAAGAGTTAGTTCTCTTTCAGGTGCTTCCCCTTTCTCGGGTGAGTGGAACAGGTTCTGAGCGTGAGGTGAGCAGTGTGCACACTTGATTTCCTCCAGTAGCTTCGCACATTCTGTGTTGTTGGTGACAGAAAGTATCTGCAAGCCACAAACCAGAGACAAATAAACACGTGACCTGTTTCCCCATCTTACACACAGAAAGATTGCCGGACCCAATGTGATAAACAATGCCAGAGGGACAAATACAGTGAGTATCAATGCACTGTGCTTCAAGTGCAGAAGTTACTGCTATGAAATGTTCAATATGTCATTAGTACAGGGAGATTTTAATTTCTCTGATTTCTTATAGAAGATTCTCTGAGAAGCTTACAGAAAGTTCTCTAAGATTTCTTATCTGAACTTGCTTCTCCGGTAAGAATAATAGTACTCAAGTAATTTACAGACTCATGCCTGCCATCTCTTAATTGCACAGGCAATCTCTGAACTAGAGGGATCATTTATATAGGGAGGAGTTGCAGCAGCAGGCCTTCTATCCATTTCCCTTAGGAGAAATGCCTAAACCCCTAACTTATAAGGTGGCCTACTCAAGTGTTCAGAGGCTCAAAATTAAAATTCTATCATCAAAACATATCAGGAAAAACATGTCTAGGCATTTGTAAAATAGGTGTATCTTGAAGGACACCACAGCTTGGCCCCTGGAATGACTGCTGTGGAATTCAGCAGGTGCCATGGATTTTTCGTGCTTTAAATGCTGCTCTGCCTTTTGCTCTCTCCAGTGCAAACTACTTGGAGGCGAGAAAACCTGTGTGTTTGCAGACCTGGCTTTCCAAAAGTGAAAAAGTAGAATTTGTAACATCTTGTTTGTGTCAATATTGAAACCGTGACTTTGCCCTGAAAAAAGAGCATATATTATGTATGCATAGCACTCCAAGAAGTACGAAACCACGATTGATGATGTGTTTAAGTAAACACAGGAGCCTAAGGAGCGCAATGTCATCAAATCGTGAAAAATAATGGAAACCAGCATAGTTGTCTTTATTAGCTCCTAAATGCAGTGCACTCTGTTAATCCATTGTTAACCACATGGATTGTTTTTTGATCACTCATCCCAATGGTGGGTAGCGGGAAACGTGTTGTCTCCATTGAGAGCGACTGAATCTGATCCGGTGCAAAAACAAAACTCAGGTTCGTTCTTCTATTTATTTAACATGATTATAAACAAAGACTGGAAGACACATTAAGAAATATTAATGTGGTAAATATTTGTATTCTGTAAAAGTTGTAAATATGTGTAACTAGCACATCTGAAAACATTGCTGGTTTTGCTATAGCTCCTACCTCTGAGTTGATTTGCAGGACTTCTCAGTGTCATTCCCTTGCAACGTAACATTAAAGGGAATTATCAAAGCTACTTTTGAAAAAATAAGTTATTCACTGCAGGAAGAGTCCTGATGTGTTTGAGTCTGCTGTCTCATACATCTGCTCTCTTCTGGTATGCTGTGCTTTGATAACACAGTTCTGAACTCAGCTTTTTATTTACGGATCATAATTACATAAATCTCAAATGCTTGAGAGTAATTCACTTTCCATTGTTTTCAACAAATATGTATTCAAACTATTACACAATATATGGCCCGTACATTTAACCAAAATCCTATTTAAAAGCAACCTTAATTTAGAAGACAAACTATTTCCAGGAAAATTTAGTCTTACCATGCATATATCGTCAAGAGGCCGTCTGAAATGTGTACTAAAGCTTAGTGTTGTAAGTTGGGCCACTGATTAGAAGAACACCATTTGGCTTGTATCCTTATCCTGGGTATGCTGCCACTGGCTTCAGAAAGAATTCCCCCAGAATTTGCCAGAATTATTGAACACATTAAACGTTCTATTCATTAGACTATCTGTTCTCAGACTATGCTCAGCTTCACAGCACCTGCAATTCAGTAATGTGATTAACATCTGCCACATATAGTTTATTATCTCTCTTCAGATCCTTCTTGAGGATATAACTGTCTCACGTATTTTGGAAATGGTTTGTCTTTTTTTTTTAAAAAAAGCTTTAAGACAGTAATCAATTAATTGTATGTTGTATGCATGGCAAAAGGTTTGCATTGGTCCTGAATTCTTTGGGGAATTCTTTCCATGGTCACAAGCTCTTCTCTCCTGAAAAAGTTTATATTCTTTTTGCTAGATTGCTCATTTGGGCCATAACGTTACAACAGTGAACCTTAGTATTCTTGAGTTTCGGATGTTGTTCTAGATATGGGAAATGTGGAAGGAAATGCCTTGAAGACAAGAACTAAAAACATAATGATAACTGCAATAAACTATAACCAAAATACGTAACAACTAGAAGTTTGAGCTTGACTTAATACTGCAGTCCAGGTAGTAAGGAAGAGATTCGACATGCTTGCAGTAATCCATACTGCTGAGGGAATCCTCACTGGCTGGACTTTCTTAAAGGATGCTGTGATTCTGATGGGAAGGGGCCTGTGTAATTCAGTCAGGTCATTCTCCGCCAAATAGAACGAAGTCTGAAGCCAATAGGGGATGACCAGAAGCACTATCCATATGTGCTACTTTTTAAGAACGTTATGTCACTTCTCTCCTGAAGTAAGGGTGAAATGACCCCTTTTGGTGTTTCCACCAAAGGAAACTGTACTGTGAGTACAGACCCTTCACAGCACTTGCCTACATTCAGCAGTATCGCCTGGTTTGCAGAAGTCTCAGATGTTTTCATCAGGGAGTTCATCTCAGGCAGTAAGCTTTCTTGTGGTAGCAGTGTGACGGTGTGTTTAGAAGTGCAAGTAAACACAAGGTATTACTAGGCAAATTATTCAGTGTGCTTATTGAATTAACTCCACAGCGATGCAGATAGAAAGCTGAACTTCCACTGGAAGACTCCAGAACACATTGGGAACGGGGTGGGGGGAGTGTGGAAATAAATTACAGGATAGCAAAGCTAATGCACTGTTTCTTGTGGAAAACGTAATTGACGTTGCCTGGTGATACAGGCTTGCCAACATTTCAGTCCTCAAAGTTAAGACAAAAGGATCCTAATCCCCCTGAGCAGCTGCTATCCAGGAATTAACCACAGGAATTCACCCCCTCATGTCGTTTCTGGAATGAATCTTGGTCATATAATAGCTAATCGGAAGATTAAGGAATGAGAGTCAATCAATTATCTGAAAATCAAGTACAATGTTACTTAACTTTTAGAATGCTCAAGCAAAATAGGGTGGTAACACTTGCTCTGTGTGAGGTCTGATGTGTAACTCTGTCCTGGCTTGGAGATAGGACAGCATCTCTATTCTGAATTTCAGTAAATCAATAATGTATTTATCCTGCAGTATACAAAACCAGTTTTAAGCGAATTCTTATTTGAATTAAGTTTTTTCTATTGGGTGTCTGCTTTGAAAATGACCTTAAAGTTGACAATAGCTTTGGTCTTTTGAAGAAATGTAAACTAATTTCCTTCTTCAGTTTTTAAAGTCATATGTGAAACCATCAAACTGCAGTGGTTTAAACTAACCGTGCTCTGGAAAATATGTAAAACTTCCAAACATTTATTGCAACATGCCTAATAATGATTATGCCTGCTGCTGACTAATTTACAACATCTGTAAGATCATCCTTTAATCTCTAGCCACATGAAAGTAAAACGGGTAAGACTAAAGGTAAGATAAATCCTGGAATGCACAGGAAAGCAGAGCATGCTAAATTGGTTTAACAGCAAAAGGAAGAGTGCAAAGAAGAAACAGAAGATGACAGAATAGACAGAAAATCTTTATTATTAATATTGTCATCTGTTTTGTGTACTTTGTCATATCTAGTTTGAGAAGGGCAGTATAATTTTGACGCTAACAGAAGACAAAAAAAACCCAGTGAAATAAGTCATTGCATTGAGCCATATTTGATATACAAGCATTTATGCCTAAAAATCATGTGCTGACGAGATTGTTCAGCTGTTGAGTTGAACATATGCCTCTTCTGTATTATAGGGCTGGATTATGTCATTAAAGAGTTCGGTTTCAATTTTAGGGTAATATTTAAATAGATCATTGTACTAAGGCAGCTGTTAAAGGGACCCCAAGATGAGTTATTTGTTTAGTTGGATGTGTTCAACAATAGCCTTTGTTCATGAAAGAGCCAGAGCAAACAAATGATTGTAAAAGGGCACACTTGAAAACAATTACTTTTCACCCATTCCTTGACAGCCTTGGCTGTGAAACCATCCAAGGTAGAGAGGACTTCTTTGCCTGTCAGGCTGGAAGCAAACTTTTAGAAAAACTGATATTACAATGTTTGACTGGGATGTAGTAGCCTTTCATAAACAAGGGGATATTGCAGATAAATAGAAGACAAAGAGTTAAATGTCAGCAACAGGATGCAAATATTTCACTTGAGCCACTGCAATGTTGTATCTGCTTATTATGGGAGTTCCATTTTTGTCCCCAACGCTGCAGGCAATGGTGGTCTTTTCATTATAAGCACAGATCAATAATTTGGTCAAAAATTCTCAAAGACCCAGCATCTTAACCAATAAGATGTTATAAGAATGTCTACTGGACATGCTCAATTATTATTTTTAAAGACGGGAGCATTCAGGTTTCTGTTAATGACATAGCCACTCCATCATGTAGGTATATGATGGAGTTTAAAAAAGTTGGGTTTGGAACTGCAGTAGAACACAGTTTAAAAATGTGCTTTTAGAAAGGTTATATTCAAATGTCTTCTATAATGCTTTGCATGTCTTTTACAGAATGACCACCTCATTCTGTTAAGTATAAA
The DNA here is from genome assembly GCA_013396755.1 of Sclerurus mexicanus. Taxonomy (NCBI): domain Eukaryota; kingdom Metazoa; phylum Chordata; class Aves; order Passeriformes; family Furnariidae; genus Sclerurus; species Sclerurus mexicanus. Next base: position 735,108 of record VWZF01002109.1, read on the forward strand.
TGACATATATTTTGGCATTTTTTTCTAAACATATATTGAATAAAGCAGATTTGTGAGTTTCATAAACGGTAACCTTTGGTGAAAAAAGTTTGACTTTACAACCCGGTAAAATAATATTCCTTTAAAAATGTACTTTATATTTAAAAAGAATCAACAACAACAAAAACCCCCAAACAAACAGGTTCAACAGCTCAGAAATAGGTACAGTGGCATATACGGTCACTTTTTCACATTTATGTCAGGTTTTTAGTACCACTAGTAAAAAAACCCCAAAGAACACAACTACACTCAAAAGGAATTAAAAGACCTTTTAAAGGAATAACGAGAAGAGAATAAACCCTTCAACTGCCTGGAGATGGAAAACTAACCAAAATTGAACTTCCAGTTTACCGCATTCAGCCAATTACCACAAGGGTCTCCAAGCATTGAATAATCTCAGTAGCATATATGCCACCGAGACATTGCAAACAGGGTGAATTAAGGACATATTTTCCAGTCCTTATTATTTTTTTTCTTTCTCTCAGCTAGCTCTTTCAGGTTATCTGTGTGTGGTTAGTTTATAGTTTAATTCAATTATCACACAGGAGCTTAATGACACTGTCTCTAGACAACATGAAGAAATATATCTGCCTTGAATCCCAAACTGCTGCTGCATATGGTATGAATAAAGAGAGATCTGCAGCTGAAAACCTGCAGTAAGACAGTTCTCACTCATCTGGGAATAGAGGGGGTAGGACAAATGCTCCCTCAAAAGGCATGAACATTTGGACAGAGCTGGGGACTGAAGGAGAATGATGTTCTCCAGTTTCACCCATTAGTGAACCAACTAACAAACACAATGGTGTTGTTGTTATTCTTTTGCCATAAGCAACAGGACTCTGTGTGTGGGCAGCAGTTTAGTGGGGAGGAGGATAAGTCGACCCCTTTTTGTCCTATTGATTTTTTCCTATTTGCATGACTTGAGCAAATTAAATGATGCAATATGGCTTTTTGTTACAAAACAAAGTGAGAGATACCACCCAGACACATATGTTGATTCGTAGAAGCTGTTTACATGAGAATGGAGTGAAATCTACCGTGAACTGAGCATAAAAATTCGATTCAGGCTGGGTATTTTTTTTATTATGCTTGGGCCAGCAAGACTGAAACACAAGTTTTCCAAGAGTCTCTCAGACCTTGACAACTACAGAGTTGTAACTGAGGAATTCTTAATTAAACCTAAACCAGGATGAAATGGGGGGAAAAAAACCAAAACAAAACAAAAACCCAAACCAAAACAAAACAGAAAGTAAGAAAAGGAATGATAATGATAATTAAAAAAAAAAAAGAAGACACCTGATTGTTTATTTCACGTGCAGTGACTCTTAATGACATTATACAGCAACTTCCCTCCCTGTGCGTACCCTTGAATGCAGCACTGGCCATCCCAGCAGAGCTTATCAAACATGGTCCTGCCGCGTTAGGTAGCCACGCGTTTGCAAATCTAAGCAACAGGCTGATAAGCAGAATTTAACTTGCTAAAGGATGCAGAGAACTCGACAATTTTAAGAAATCGGTGAGCAGAGGAGGTGCTTCCCTTCACATGACCGCAGCTTGAAATTGGGCAGAGAGGCTGCCAGGTAATGTGAAAAGGCATTCTCACGGCACCTGGTGCGAGGCACCGGCCCTGAGCGAGAGCCGTGAGACGGGGGTGCTGCAGCGGAGACTCCGGGGGTCTTTCCCCGCTGGTACCTGTACCTGTGAGTAGCACCCGGGCCCCGAGGCGCCTGGAGATCACCGAGTGCAGCCACACCGGCCCCGTGCACTACCCAAACCCCCTCCCGACTTTGCTGCCGTGGAGCAAACTGGACACGAATTTTGACCCCAGGGCAAACCCGAGCCGGATGGCACTGCCCGGCGAAGGCGCTGCCCGGAGCCCGCCCGGCTCCTCCGCCCTTCCCGCAGCGGTACCTGCGGGCGGCGCGGCCCCGCTGCCCCGGGACCGGACCGGGAACTCCGGCGCTGCCCACGAGAAGTAACTCTCGGGCAGAGCCGCCGGCGGGCACAGCGCTCCTTGCTCTCCAGGGCGCGGACCTGCCGGGCTCCCCGCGCCTCCCGAGGCGGCACACCCGCCCCAGGATCCCAGGATCCCAGGATCCCTTTCCTGCCGCACCCTCGCCCCCCGGGGCAGGAAGGGTCGCCCCCCGCCGCGGCATCGCCCCCACCCGCGTGGGCAGCGCGGCAGGTCCGCGGCCGGTGCGGTGGCTGGCCCGGCGCACAGATAAAGGAACGGCACCAAGAAACCTCCCCCCGGCGAAGCGCAGCGCGGCCCCAGGTGGTGCCTTACCTTCGCCTCGGCGTG